>JASDQU010817032.1:66266-94543 GCA_032191745.1 Picea mariana | reverse complement strand
GGAGGCTCCAAGTCGCGAGTGGTGAAGTCACGAGAGGATCAGGACCGTCCATCCGAGGAGGACAGGTGGCAGAGATCCAGGGATCTCACTACCTCGGAGGTTTGGGAAGTAAGAACCCAAAGGTTGGGCGCTCCAAGTCGCGAGTAGCGAAGTAAGAACCCAAAGGTTGGGTGCTCCAAGTCGCGAGTAGCGAAGTGCCGAGAGCCAAGCACGAGAGAACACATGGCAACACTTCAAGGTGGGGCCTGTGTGATTGATGGGTGGACCCGCATCGCCTAGAGAAGGGAGACAATTCTCCGTTGACTCCTCATGTCTCGGGGATTCGTGGGAGAAAGGCATGAAAGCTCAAAAATTAGACTTACGAAGTCACGAGTAGCGAGAATGTGAGAGTTCAACCATTGACCTCAGTAAGTGGTGAATAGCGAGAGGAGCTAGAGTTTAGCCTAGCTGGCGGTCATGCGTAGAGGACGCTGACAAAAGGAAGCTATACCCATTTCGTGATCTCAGGTATCGGCGATTTGTGAAGAAAATTGGAGGGCCTTTGATTCACGACTCGCGAGGTCACGAGATGTGAAAGGCGCCTGGTTTGTTTGGCCTGTGGTCCTAACCCATGATCACAGGGAGGTGAATAGGGAAGAACTAGCCCGCACTAGACCCCCGTAGGACTTCGGGGATTCCATTCCTTGAGGAAGAACGAAAAATTTTATTATTTAGGTAGTGGGTATGTTACACATGACTTTATCAATTGATGCATGAACAGAATGACAATGTCGAACCTAATATTGAAGGAGAAATACTAGTCGGATCTCCATTGTCAATAGGCCAAAATTCAGATACGGAATTGTATAATTGGAAGATGGAGAATTATGAATCCCAATCCAAAGAATGTTGGTCGATAGAGGAAATACCTATCAAATGATCTAGAACATTCTTCTTGATTCACGCATTACTTGTCGTTGTCGAAAGAAGATTAAAACAAACACCAACATTAATACTGACTAATGCATAAACAATAAATTCCTTTGGTTTAATGAATGAAGTTCTTTGTCGACACATTTCGACGAAGTCTCCAAAACAGTTGGGGAACAAGGAAGAATAAAAATTCTCTTCAAATCCTTCACTGGCCAAGTAGCTCGATGGTGAGAGACTCATGAAAACTGACTTCAAACATGGAATATGCCACATTATATTTTACGAAAAGATTCAGTGGGAAAAATATCTCTGCAAATATAGACATCTCAATCTTTAAACCTGGATTCGACCTAATGATCCACATACAAAAGTGTGAGCAAGAATGGAAAAAATCAAGCTACCAAGACGAAAGATTATGGTTTCACATGTTCCAGAATACATTAGATGATATACCTCACAAGTGGTATAATATTGAAGAAGCATTGGGTCATACTTTTGACTGGAATGAAATAAAAAATAACTTTCTTAAATATTTTGGATTTAATCCTAAGAGGCATTCCTGCAAGAGGCAACTAGAGAAATCAAAAAAAAATTGGAAAAACCAAGCCCGAGAAATTTGTGGAAAAAGGAAAAACCAAAATCGATCAGGGATCGACCTCGACTTGGAATTTAGTATTGACACACAGTATAGAGAATTTAATAGCTCAATGAGTAGAAACGAAAAACATAAGTTTTCCAGGTCAAATATTTCGATGGAAAAAGTATCACCCAAGGGTACAAAAGTTTGTAAAAATAGTCTACTTCGTGACCAAGGAAGAAACAAAGGAGAGAGAACACATAGAAAAACTTGATTTCCCTTAAACTTACAATCAATTCATAGAATGATAATTTCAATTAGATGATTCGAAAGTGCACGACTGGATGGATGTAGAAATAAATACCAAACAATTCGACATCTCTATAGATGGGCGACCAAAAATGGCTAGAGTGGGTGACTATTGGTCTAAAAATCAAACCATGGAAATATTCAATCTACTAAAATAATATCAGGACATCTTTGCACATGACTATAAATACCTCAAATGACTAGTACAAGAGATTGCAGAAATGAAGATCGAACCCCTTCCTGGAACCAAACCCATCAAGAAATAGCCACATAAATTGGCGCACAAATACAAAACCATCATTCAAAAGGTAATCGAAGCAATGTTAACTGCTAATATCATATACCCAATAGAAAAGTCAGAATAGAAAATTATGATGGTCGTGCAACCTAAGAAACACGACCTAAAAAAGCTAATAATATATGATTAAACAAACTCACAATGACTGACCCATTCCAAACACATTTTGCCGACAAAATTATGAATGAAGTTGCGGGTCATGAATGTTACTCATTCACTAATGGCTTCTCTGGATACAATCAAGTACCAATAGAAAAAGAGGATCAAGAAAAAATGACATTTGTCTCCAAGTTTGTCTCTTTTTCATATAGAGTAGTGCCCTTCGGTTTAAAAAATGCCCCAACACTCTTTTACAGAATAGTGGTTAAGGAATTTCAAGAGTATATCTATAAAACAATGGCAATATACATTGATGACTGGACCATCTATAGTCTCCTAAAATATCATATGCAATGGCTAAGAATGATGTTGGAAATATGAAAGCAAATCCATTTATCTTTAAATATTAAAAAAATCATTTTTGCCACACCAATTGGAATATTGTTGGGCCATATTGTATGTAAAGACGGGATCAAACTCGACATGAGTAAAATCAAATTCATTCTCGACCTAAAACCACCAGTGAACTAGAAGCAAATCAAAATATTCCTTGGGCACATAGGATACTATCGGAATTTTATTCGTCACTATTCTGACATTATGTTTCCAATCGATGAGTTACTAAAGAAAGAAGTTAAATTTTATTGGATCCAGGAATGAAACAAATCTTTCAAACTATTATAAACAAATTCGGTAGAAGCACCTATCTTAAGATTCCTGGACTGGTAGAATAAATTCCACATTCATGTTGACGCATCCAACGTCGTTGTCAGTGTTTTTTTATCCCAACCATACAATGACCTAATCAACCACCTGAATGTGTATGCTAGTCGGAATTTAAACGAGGCAGAAAGAAATTATTCAACATTGGAATGCAAAGTCCTAGCAATAAGTTTTTCCCTACAAAAAATCAGGCACTACTTATTAGCAAACCCATTTATATTCTTCATGGATTATTGGGCGTGAAAATATATAGTAAAAAAACTAGTGCACCAAGGGAAAATGTGTCAAGGGATACTACTATTTCAATAATTGGACTTTGAAGTAATAGTCTGACCAGAGAAGAAAAACGTTGAGCCAGATCACCTGTCCCGACTAGAGATAGGGAAATATCTGACTGGAATAGAAGATGATTTCATAGATGCAAACTTATTCAAAGTAGAAGCAGTCCCTAAAGAACTAGAAGAAATTGCAAGTTTCTTAGAAGAAGGGAAAGCACCTGATGATCTCCCAACTAATAAACAGAAAATTCTAGCAATGAAAGTTGCACCATTCACCTTAATGAATGGTTACCTCTACAAGATAGGACTCGAAAATATTTTGAGGAGATGTGCACTAGAGCATGAAAGGGAAGATATCATTACAGAGGCTCATGTAGGCCCAACAGGAGATCAATTCTAGGCCGATACGACAGGAAAAAAATTTGTTAGTCGATCTTTGGTGATCGATGTTACAAAAAGATTGTCAGGAGAAAATAAAGAAATGTAATAAGTGTCAAAGGATAGGATGAACAATATGGAAAAATTATATGCCCTTACATTTCGTAAATCCCAATTTACCATTTGAAATACGGGCTATTGATTTTATTGGAGCTTTCCTGAAAATAGGTAAAAGTATGGGGACAAAACATATCATTACAATCGTTGAATATTTAACCAAGTGGGATGAAGAAGAACTAGTCGAGAATTGTACAAAGGAAGCAGAAGAGAAATTTATTTACAAAAATATAGTTACTCATTTCATTTGCCTTGTAAAAATAATCAAGGACCAAGTCACACATTTTATCAACAAAGCAATTGAAGTAATGCTCAAGAAATTTATGATTGACCACAAAAAGACAACTTCATATCATCTGCAGGCCAACGGAGCCATCAAATCCTTTATCAAGACCTTACATAAAGGCTTAACAAAAGTGTGTGGACTCAACAAACATGACTGGGATGACAAAATTATGGCAATACTATGGGTCTAAAGAACAACATATAAAATATTGATAGGACATACACCTTTCAAGTTAGTCTATGGTCAGGAGGTCATTGTACCACTTCACTTCTGCACTAATGAAGGTTGGATAGCATCAATGTTGGAATTCAACCATATATTCAATATAAGGCAATGTTCCTACCAACTAAATAAATTAGAAGAGTAAAGAATGTTGGCACAACAACATCAGGAAATACAAAAGAACTAGCAAAAATCTTGGCATGATCGACATCTCAAGAAAAAGGATATTAATGATGGGGACTTGGTACTCCTATATGAAAATCAAGTATAAGTAAAACCAAGAAAGCTATGAATTGCATGGCTAAGGACATATGTGGTCAAGGACATCTGACCTTCAAGAGAAGTAAATCTAAAAACACTCCAAGGGAAACCCTTTAAGAAACTAGTCAATGGGGCCCGACTAAATAAATATCATACATAATAAGCTACAACCCTACTGGTGAAATATTAGCGAAAGGGGGGGACACCAGTAGGACTTGATTTCAAAAAATACCTCGGAGCAGTGTCAGTCAAATAAAATGCATAAATATGAATTTCAAATATCTAGATCAAACCATCTGCAATGCAAGCATAGAGTCAAAAGACCAAATAATTAAATCATCAGGAGACCAAAAGAAGACATAGACGAATATTTCAATCGTTTCCAGAGACAAAAAGGTAACTTCATACAAACCAATAATCAATGTTGACACTATTTCTGAGAAAACGCTATCTACTACAACACACAATATTTTACGTGATCTATAGACGGTTGGCTAGGACAAATGATGGTACATGGGAATATCTTTCATCGAGACAGTGAAGATTTTATAAGCGTACAACAAAGAATTTGATCTCATACCACTGGTATTCAACCCATCAAAAAAGGACAGGAACCATCATCACACACAAATATCCATGCAAATCTGAGATCCTTGAATATTAAGTTACGTGCGAAGAGACTGGATATTCTATCAGCTTCCTTTAGAACCACGAAAATGAACCCTATATATCAAAGCTAAAGAAACAAAGTGAAACCATTTTGCAAGTAGTTAAGTTTCTAAAAATATACTATGTTGATGATGAATGTTGCAGACGATGACCCACCTGATCTAGGCCTCTAGAAGGGAGAAGTTTTCCATCCATATTGGATACAAATGTTAAGAGAAGATACTAACCATCATGTGAAGGAAGGAATGTTCCCCCTCGGTACCATTCACTCAATCCTAAGGAAAGATGGATATTTGAGAGTCATCCCTAATATAGGTTATGGAAGTCACAGTCTATTTCAGGTTACTTGAATGGAGCACGGAAAGAAAATATGAAAAGATTGTTTCAAGTAACACTCTTTTGTGGGAAGAAAAGTTGATTGTGGACATGAACAAAAACTAGGAATACTGCCAAAATTTGGCATTCAACTAGTAAAAAGATGGAAAGTTGTATCTAAAGCTTGAAAATTCCAAAAATTCATAACTAAAGGAGCGGTCTACCTGCACATAGAAACATATACGATTCAGAAAACAAAGAAACTTCACTATAACTTGACTCTAGTAGTCTCTCTTCTTTCTTATTCTCATTTTGTAATAGCCTCAGAAGGACATAATATAAAATTTTATAATTTTGTCATACTCCTCTCTTGCTCAAGACGAGCAAGGAATTGAGGGGGGGTAGATGTTGTAGGGGATATTTGACTCTGCTGACTAGACCCACCAAATAAGAAGTCAAGTCGACTATAGTAGTCGGTTAGGGAAGTCGATCGAATAGGAAGTTAGAGTCAATCGACACAACAATTAAGGAATGTAATTGACTAGTAACTTTACATCATATATATATATATATATATATATATCATCATGTAATGGAAAGATAGAGGATGTTTTGGATACATCTAATAAAATTCTTTGATGGTACTCCCACTATTGTGTATGTCTATTTGTATACTTGTGTTCTTCTATATATGATGTTATAAGTTGTATTTCTCTATATAAGGATCTATTGTAAACCTTCTTGTACTTTCTCCCTGAATACAACACTCTCTTACCCGCTTGATGGGCCATTTGGACTAGTCAATAGAAATGGTGCTAGAAGGAGGGCCAGATGACAAGCTGAGCATGTGGAGTCATTTTTATTATTTTTTTTAATTTACTAATGGCTCCATCCCATATCTCTTTATGGATATGTTTTTTTGGTACTGTACCTCCCAAACCTCCTAGAAATATTTTATATTTTTTGTCACAACTTAAATTTGATGGCGAGGGTGAGACGAATGCATCTAAACATGCTTTACAATTCTGAAAATTTTGTTCTTTTCAAAATATTACTGATGGAAGTGTCATTTCCAAGTTGTTCACTCTCACTTTTGCAGGCTGAGTCAAGAGCTGGTGTGATACTTTGTTAGTCTCCTCCATTCACACATGGGAACAATTTATGCATGAATATTTGCATGCTTTTGAGAATTATAATTATGATGATTTGTGTGTAGATATCAAAGCTTAGGAAGAACAAATATGAATCTCTTGAAGATTTTGTTATCAGATTTACACATATTTTCTATAGATTTCCTTTGGATGATAAGCCCTCTACCAGTGATTTTATTTTCTATTTAGTTTCTCTTACTAATGAAACATATAAGTTAGACGACGATGAATCTAAATCATATATTAATGTTTCTTTACATGTTTATTTGGATTTAAATGAAAATGTCGAAAATTATAATGGCTTAGTTCGACTCCATATGTCCAGATGTTTCTTTACTATGGAGGATATAAATCAGAGAGAGAGTTCTTCTTCGTAATAAATATATGTATCCTCCCACCACTCCATTCCCCCTTTTCTTCCTTATAATGAAAAAGAAACCTCTTGTGTTATAAATTTGAGTTTGGATTTTTCTATAGTTGACCAAGAGGAGGGTTTTTCTACTACTAATGGGACAATTCGAGTCACATTGATGGTTATGCCAGGTTCTCATTATCCTATCTCATATTTTCCATCACAAGGAATTAAAGAAGAAGTTATGGGGAAAGACATGAATGTTGATCATTTTGTTAATAAATAAAATCTACACACTCATAACATGAAATTTTCCTCACCCATGGATATTGTAGAATTTATTTATGATGATTTCAATTGTCCTGTTGTTATAAATTACCTCAGCTCAACCAATATAGATCAATAATGTCTTCCTACTACTGATGTATTTTTTAGTGAAAAATCTTTCTCTAAAAGTCCTTGTGACTTGCTCCTCTCTTATAACCATGAGTATATTTTAAGAAATATTTCAGATTCTCATATTGTGTAAGAGAAAGACAATAACAATGATCTTTTCACTAAAGGAGAAGAAATTAACATACAAGACTTAACACATTTATCACAACAATCAATTTTTTGCTTGGAAGAGGAAAACCATGTTGAGGAAGAACGTGTTGATTGTGAAGTCAATCCTAGTATGGAGTCTACCAATTCACAATCAGTCACTAATATGCTTGAGGAAGAGGAAATTCCATTCAAGGAGTCACTTTTTGAAAATGTTTCTTGTTCAAGAGAAGCTTTTAATTCTCTTAATTCTTCTAGTTATTATTATTTGTATCTTGATCTCTTTAATGGTTTGATCTTGCACGAATCCACCCATTGTCCTATTGAAATAAACTCACCAAATTTGACCCCTTTTGACGTACTTGATGGTCGTGGTGTGCATATGGAAGATAGAGAGGATAAGGCCTCTTCCCATGAACTTATTACAACCATTCCTTATCAACCTTTTTCATGGGATGAAGGAAATGTTGTAGCAAATGTATATCAGACCATGTATTCTTCTTTTTCATCTTCAATTACTTTTAGTAGATAATTTTCTTATTCAAGTAGCCCTTTAGTTGATATTGTTGATACTAGTGGCTTTCACCATCATCTTGAAGATATCTCCTATACCTTGGTGAATGCTAGCCCATGTATATATTTTGATCCCACTAGTTTATCTCAAGTTGATGGTTGCTTGAAGTATGAGTCCAGGGAGGCTTTCCAATACAATGAGACATTCAGACTACACTGATGCTTATGCTAGGCCCTCATTCTTTTGGTTTTCTTCAAGGATAAACAAGTTTATTAGCATAAATGTTCTCTCACCAAATGCACCTCGTGGAGGTTCTATCCATGGTTCTTATTTGGTATGCTACTTTCCTTTGAACCTCCTGCATCAATTTTATGTTATTCATGGTATATATTATGATAGAATTGAAGCATGTATGGAAGGATCTTATTCAGATAGTTTTCCTATGAATTATCACTGTCACATATTCAATATAGTGGATAGAGTCTTTCATGCTTTAATTTTTTCTACTTTTACTCTATATTTATTCCAAGTTCTTATACTAATCTATTGTCACCAACATGTGTTTGCAGGCTTGGGATTATGTGAATGGCTACATTGGCATTATGAATTTACATAGATATTTTTTCATCCATTGTAGCATAGAATAGGAGTAGGCTATAATAGTCTAGTGTCTTTATTTTGCATGAGTTATATTTGCTTCCTAGTTTTTAATTAGTTTTATGTTTTCTTATTCTCTTTATTTACTATTGGTTGAGCAATACAATAAGTTTCTCAACAAAGGTGGAAAGAAAAAAAAGACTTGCATGTTGATTTTCCTTAAATAGATTTTTGGGCCTAAATTATTTTGATATGTGTTAGACACACAAGATAAGATAAGCATGAGGCGAATTTATTAAATGATATGATACATTGATGTGACCATTTGGTTCATCTTTCAAGGGTCTCTTGGAATCCCAACGGCATTTCACGTCATGTGACATTTCATATTCCTTGTCCAGGTAACCCTTTACGTATTACATTTCCGACATTCCCCCTCTTAATCTGAAGGGGTGTATGTGAGTCCAAGGTGAGAGATGAAATATGAAAGTGGGTAGTTGAAATATGGAAATGTACAAATGTTGATGGATGAATGTGCTCTCTAAATCTTGTGGTTTTGGGATAACCACAACTGAATGGTGATGGTGTTTTAAGGAAGACCACAAACCAATATGGTGGTTTAAGGATGACCACAAACTTTGGAACCCTTCTCTAGGATTAATGGTTCCCGGAACATTTCCTAAGTTAGATAGAAGCTAGAATATGATGTCTTCTTCTAACTGGAAGTGCTCTCGAATATTGGTTTAAATATGATCATAAACTATGATGTAGAAGAAGTCGAAAGTCTTCTACCAAGTGGAGGTTTAAGGGAAAACACAAATTGTTGTTTCGAAAAAGCTGTAAGTATTCTACTAAGTGGTGGTTTAAGGAAAACCACAAACCAATCACATTTTCTTGTCACACTTTCTTGTTATTTCTTGACTAATAGAACTTAGAAACTAGAAGCATGATTGTCAATCATTGATATTGTTCCCCCCTATCAATTTCAAGGAGAGAATATGTAAATCCTTTCACTACAAGATGTGTCAATACTCGAGAATGGACTCATTGGTATGACTGAGATATATTCTTGTCTATTGATGACCATCACCAAGAAGGAATCCACCCATAGTGGTTCTTTACTCTTCCATATGTCTTTCGTTTGAAACACATATCTGAAGGATGATTGTGTTTTCCAGAATGCTCGCAAGGAAGATCCAAACATTGATCTTCCATGTGGACAACTCACTGACAATGTTGGTGTATCATAATCTGCTCTTGAACTAGAGCAAGTGAATCTGAACTTTCTTGAAGTAATCTAGCACTCTGAAACTAGATCGGTTTGGTGTAATCCAGATTATGAAAGGTAACATCCTTTTCATATTAGATATTGATTTTGTGCTTGTTATGCATGATTTCTTCCCAAGGTCTAATGATCCGCTTGGAAAGAGGAAGTTGAACTTCATCTGCATTTGAATATAGAGTTGGCTCACTAAGTGGCTGCTAAGATGGCTATTGGTATGAATCGTCATCATCTTATTCATCATCTTCGAATATAGTTTCTGAACAAGGACTATTTTATATTGTTGTCAAATATTCTTTAGCTCAAGTGCATTATGAAGAAGTTGATTACAAGTTTGAAGTAATGTTTCTTTCGCTTGCAAAACTTGCAATCACGTTACAACAGAATTCAAAGTGGTTTTTTCAATGGTGATTTCATTATCCACCAAGGAGAGGATTAGAGTGTTCAGTAACTCTAACAGTTCCTCAACGCGAGCCATATTTAAGGCAAAACTAGACATCAAGATTTCTTGCAACTCCACCCATACTTTACAAGGAAAACTCAACTATGCAGACAACAAATGAAGGGTGTTGGCTTCTACTGAAAATGCACCCATTTACAAAAGAAACAGAAGTTAACTTGCATGTATACCTTGATTCTTTGGATTGAATGAGTCTCCTCTGTAGACTTCTTGGGATGCCCTCAAGACTAGTATGTCAAGGATGGAAACAAGTGCATAATCATTTGACAGGCACTTTTCCAATGGGCTCAAATGTCTGGAATGTTCAATAAAAGTCCCAAATCTTTGACTAGTCCAATATTATGTAGTTGACTCTTGGTATTGTATGGAGGGTTCTCCTCGCACAAGTTCTAGAGTTGGAAACAAACCATGTCCAATGTAAAAAATATCACCCTTAGAGTAGGGTCATACAGGTGGACTCAAATACTAGAAAGGAAAAAAAAAACATCTCCAAGTCTTCATGTGATTCAATATTACCATATGCATATTTACAAGAAGAATTCATTGTCTTTCAACATTTCTATGTGTTTAGTGTATAATAGTATGATTTGAACCTCTTAATAATTATTTTCTGCAAATTGATTACCTTTGTGTATTTGAACACCATAGAAATAGTATTGTGACCCCTTTCGAAGTAACATTGGCTTCACCTAGATCAAACTTGGGTCGAATGCCTAGAGCTGCAGATCAAAGAGTTTAGAGGCAACATAATTCCTAAATCATAGTGTATAACTTGACTCGTAGTAGATATGTTAAACATTGATAGAATGTCAATGAATTTTCTGAGACTGGATAATATCGTCATTGTCATGGAGATGCTTTGCGTGTTGGTATGGCCTCTATGGCTCGCATCCCTTGCTGCTTCCTGTAAAGAGGTATGTGTTGATGGGCTTTAAATCCCTTGATTCAACAGTAGGAACCAAACCTTCCATCGAGGCCCAATTAGACTCTGCACTGTTTAATAGTGGAATGGTTCTCCAGATCTTGCGATCCGACCAAATTATCGATGGGATTTACGTTTTCTTGTAAAGGTTCTTCCTTCAGTTTGGACCATTATTTTTGGTATATTTTCTCTTGGGTGGGACCAATATGATATGTAAGTCGGTATAAACCAACTTGGCAATAAAAATGGAATTAATCTTAACTAAGGGTAAGAGGTTGAACTTGGGATAACCCGTTTCTCAAGCATGCAGACGACAATTGTATACCACAGGCCTAGTACTAATACATTAACCATGTGAGCATCCAATTACTGCCTGAGATACTAACTACCAAAAAGAAAACACATATGCAATGAGGTAATGGCAAGAAAAATAATTCATCTACCACAACAATTCATCACATAATAACACAAGGATTCATATTCATCATTAAAGCAAAAACAGCAAAACATTGCGCCAGATAACTTGACAACATAATTAATTGCTCTTACTCATTACAGCATCATTCATGAAACATGATAGGAAATAGTTCTTCTCCATGTCCAATCACACATGCAGTTGATGAAAATAACTTGTCTTTGGTCCAGAAGGACTTCTCAATTCAAAGTAGCTTCAAAATAATTCTTAACAACCAGAAAGAAAGAGTTATTGCCACAACCATAGACCCTTAACTAATTGGTCGATGTCTTTATTTATAACCTAAAGTTCAACTTAAAACAGAGGCTAAGTGTAGTTTAAGCAAAGCAAAATACGTCACATGGCGTCATCTTCTAACAGCTTCTTTAACAGTCAACTCAAGATAGTTCTTTGAAAGGATGACATTTCTTGTACTCACACCAACTGATAAACAACTCTTCACAAGTTTGGGCCCATGGGAACTTATGTTGCTCCATCAAAGCCACGTAGAATCCCCTGATCTCCACTACATGCGCTTGGTACTTCACTAGACTGGTGTTTAACTATTGTAGCACGGTTTGAGCCTTCATCGGATGTTCCATAAATATTTGCACTTTTCCTAGCGACGTATCGATCACCTTGGCTAGCTCTTCGTCCCATAGTGAATCGTGCTTGGCATGTGATCCGATTATGTCGCATAACTCGATGAATTTTTTGGGGTCACCGAACTCGGGGGGTCCTATATCCTTCATTGCTTCATTGATCTTACCCCAATGTTTCCTTCGAGTTCCTTGGCGAGGTTACGTAGCGAACTTTGTTCGGTAGTTGAAGGGAAATTTCCTGCAATCGGGATTGACATCATTTAGAAATTACTTATCAGGAAAAACATATCAAGATGTAGCGGAAAAACAAATTGATGTGTACCTGTAGATCTTTCTAGTCCTTATTGTTATTGAATGACCTGTAGCATCTCTATCCGCATCGCCACTCCTCTTCAGTTTGGATGAGTTACATCCACACGCCATAGCGTGGCAGATCAAGTACGGCAGATACGAGTGTTGAATCCATTCCAGAGGTCGATTTCCCCTTGAGGTCTAGAAAGGATGCCAGAGTTGAACGTGTGCCGAAAGTGTGCGTCAGCTCCCAAAAGTTTAGATATCGTAATAAAGGAAGTCGTTAAATGCCCCAGGTCGAGGAAAGTTGTTACACCAGAAGCCATATGACTAAGTGTGTCAACCATCATTCGCTAATAGTGAGGGTTGGGAAGATTAAAGAGATTGGAAATGATTGTACCATATATTCTCTACAACTCCTATCGGTTGTGTTTCATACATCCTATACCATATTCGTCGTGTAGATATGACGCGTTAATTATTCAAAACATCTCGTCACAATGTTTGAGTATTCCTTGGCACGTTCCATCTCACTGCCCCACTCTACCATAAATCTTAGATGTTCTGTGCGGGTTCTACGCATTGGTCGAGTTTGTACACAAGTAGAGATTGGTCTTGCAAGTCCAATTCTATAAGACTCTATGTCATGGCCCTTCATCCAGTCATGGACGTCTAATCACACATGATGTCTCTCCATGCGATCCCCTCAAAACACAAGACGGGGTTTGCGAGGTAGTTGAAGCGTCAGGTTTGAACCCCAACATGCCTGGGACCCTTTCTTATTGGCATCGAGTGTCTCCGAGATTTCAAAAGGAGGTCCTTGCCTTTGCTCTAAAATGATGTCAGCACCTCAAGCGGAGGTCAAAGTGGAGAAAATTCCATCTGAAGGACACAGGTTGGAGGCCACACCCTCTCAAAATTCGACACCACGGAGGAGGGGAAGGCCCAGAAAAAATAAGGAAGTAGGAGGAAGCCACATCTTGACTAAGCTGAGTGCACACCCAGCCGTTGAGGAGTTCATGATGCATGCTACCCAGTTAGAGCCTATCAGGACTACCAATCGAGGAAGTGGGAGCCAAATGCGAAATATAGGGGTATCAAGTTCTAATGTTGAAAGCCCCAATCAACAGCTGGAGTAGGCACAACTTTCCATAGCCAAACTTTAAAAATAAAATAGAGAATTTCAGAGACAACTGGCGGCACAGAACCAAGAGGTATTAGCACCACCAAGTCACGAAGGAAGCACAAATTGGCTCAAGAGGCAGCTTCGGGAAGCACAAGATACAATTGTGAAGTTGCACGAAGCACAGAGGATGATGGAGGAGGAGAACAAAAGAATATTGCAAGGCACACGGAGCAGTCCGGGAGAAGGTCCATGTATAGGAGATACATGATGGGTGGACCCTTGTTTTGTATTCTCAGAAGTGACGTATGTTTTGATAGTTTTCCCTATTTGTTGTGAGAATTTTCACATTCTCAATGTAACTAGGTCGGTTGGCCAAGGTGTTGGTAGTGTTTATTGTATGTAACCTAAGCCCGGTGGGAACCTTAATATATGAAATTTTGAAAATGTTTTTCCTAAACAAATTCTAGTCATAGCAGTTGAAAGCATCATGTTTCCTCTTTGCACGTAAATCTACCACATTCTTATTCAAGCATCTCGTTATTATGTGATTTTGTAATTACCGTTGTTCTGAGTTATTTTGTAAGTTAGTTGATATTTTCCTTTAGAAACTTCCAATGCCGAATGATGTCCACGTGGTGTTACTAAATTGGGGATTATTAAAAGAAAACCTAGAACTCGGCTCGTGGGTAAGGGTTGCACTCGGGACTTCATTTACGTCGATCACATTGAATTGAGATAGATATTGTGATTGTCAATGACGAGTAAGTATCGGGGATCAGCGTTCAAAAATCAACGTGTAGTTTCTTTGGGGGTTATCATCCTTTGAAAATCCCGATGTCGAAAATGTCCCAGAGGTCAGCGATTATTATTTCATTTTTCATTCAATGCTTATTCTCTAACCTTTAGTCGATGTCGAATTAATCGGTCATCGGCGATATTCTTGGTGGTGCCTGTTGCAAAAGAAATTTCGCTTCTATCGACGCCGACGAAGATTGGGGCTCGACAACTTTGATTCTCTCTAGCGTTTTCTTTCATGCTTAATCCTTCCCAATGCCGAAATCCTTAAGCGCGTCCAAGACTTTGACTGTCATTTCTCTAATTTAGATATTCGTCTTTTAAGTTAATGATTTTCACATATCAAGCAAGCTTTTAAATACTTAAAGAGAAAAAAAAGAGATAATCGAAGGACACATTTTTCATATCAGACAATGCCAAAATATCAAGTGGTACCCAAAAGTGAGATTTTACGTAGACTTTTAAGGTGTGTTGAGTGCTCAACAGTATGGAAATGAAACATCAATTCGTTGGGGCATTCTTGACCAATGAGTGATTTCCCACAAAGGTCATCTTATCCTAACTATGAGGTGACGCTTGTAGTGAGTTTGCTTTGCCTAAACGTTAAAGCGATGAGTTTTATGAAATCTTTCCCTCTTTGGCCATGGGAACCAGGATTGGAAGTTTGGGAAAGGAACCAACTTGGGGAGGATAGAGTTTCAAGGGGTGAGTTATCTAAGGTGTAGTTATCTATGGGAGGTCGAGGGTTCTCTCATGTTGTACGTTCGATGCTAGGGTTTGTGCATCATTCCCATGGACGAATATTGATACGAGTGCACTCTTGGGATGTGAAATGGATAACGAACTAGCCAGGTCAAGATCAAGGTGAAAAGTCGGCGAGGGTGAGGAAATTTGAGGTCCATTCGGTGAGGTTGAGGTTTACCAAGAGTGGAGAGAGGTCGTGTGAGGTTTACCAAGAATGGAGAGAGGCGTATTAGGGTTTCTTGAGGCTGGAAAAACTAATCTCAACACAGATAGAGTAATGCATAGGGGCATGCTCCATATCCACCAGATTCAAAGAGGCATTTCTGCATGAGACAAACTTCCAGGGAAGATGGATAGGGAATCAACCAGAGAAGGTAAAATCTAGAGGGACATTTTTTGCAGTTGGAAAAAGGAAACACTCGAGAATGGCTATGGACAACTACCATAGGCCCTAAGAACTATAGGGCTCTAATACCATTGTTATACACACAAGATAAGATAAGGATAAGATGCATTTATTAAATGATATGATACATTGATATAATATTGATTTGACCCTTTGGTTCGTCTTCCAAGGGTCTCTTGGACTCTCGGTGGCATTTCACGTCAAGTGAAATTTCATATTCATTGTTCAGGTAACCCTTTACAGATTGTGTTTCCAACAATATGGGAAGAAATTGTTTTCATGTCATCGATTCTATTCATTCTTCACCATGTCAAAAAAAAATCGAGAATTTTGTCATCTTACAAGTGGGATATTTTAAAATAAAGAACACTATTAATTTCCTCTTGTGGTGAAAATGAACATTCATATATGCCCCATCTTTATATCTACATGATTCTAATTGGAAGATTTTGCTTGATTGAGTTTCTTTTGAGTTTTGGGCTTGTTGTCCCATACATAGTGAATGGAAATTTTGAGTGATCAATTATACCCATCTAAAATTCAATCCACTCCAATTCCTTATAATTTCCTTCCCTGATTATTTTAGGATTTGGAGTATTCAAATGGTATCTTTCCTATTAACTATTTTTCTTTGGTTACTCTCAACCAACATAATTTTTTGTATAGATTTTTCTTAGCTTAGTAAGCTTGGCTGATTTTTCTTTTCAATTACCTTCTTTCAACACCCTTAGTTTTGATTTTTGGGCATTGGTTGCACATATCTTATGTTTTGTTCAGTTAATTTTTCAATGAGGAGTTTATATTTCACCTTGTTCTTACTTGATCCAAGTTTCCTTTTTATAAAGAAACAAGAGATATTCTTTTAGACTATCTGGAAACATGTTTTGACATCGTGGAAAACATTGTTATCTAATTCTTTATGTTGATATATATTCCAGAAATTTCTTGAGAATGAGCCATTTAATTTACTAATCTCAGTGGCTTATTGTAAATTTACTCCTAGTGTCATCCATCATGAGAATTTTAGACTTGATATTTTCTTGAAAAGTGTCTTTCTATCTTTTGTATTTTCGGATATCAAGTCACTCATTAAGGTTACATTCTTGAGTAATTTGATTTTTATCATGGCTTAGTACTACACACTTATCTCAATGTTGAAACCATTCAAATACTTGGAATTGTGAATACCTTCATGTAATATGTCAATGCAACTTCTATGATTCTAATTTCAAGTTTTCAACATTTGTTTTGATCTTTGCCATGATAATAAGTTTCAATATGTGAAGTTATTTAGGGTTGTAAATCATCATATATTGGGCTCACACTCTTTGTCATTTCTTGAACCTGAAAACTCAATTTATTCCTATCTTGGAAAGAGAAGCATTGCTTGGGTTAGTTTGGAATATCTTCTATTTGATCACTCTTACTCATCAGCTTGCTGATTTTGTTTTCCGGAATATATGTCCCATTCTTTGAAAGGAAAACCTATCTAATAAAGAGATATGATACACACTCTCTTTTTCACTTAATTTTCTCCATATTATGTGCCTTATGCAAGCTCAAGGAGGTGAAATTTATGGTTTTTCTACTTACAACACTCTTGGTAACTTGAGGATATCAATTTCATGGACTTTCCCATCATGTCAAATTTTAACTCATTATAAATCAAGCTTTAGTCATTTAATTCATTTATGATTTCCAATTTTGGATTTCATTTATGATGGGGGAGTCGAGCCATATAGGAAGTGATATAAGATTGCTTGCTCCTCACCAAAGTGTCTTAATTGCTATCATTCACATCATACTTTCCTCTTTCCTCTCACAAGGTTTAAGATGATTATACTAATTCTTCACATCATCATTAATAATCAAGGAAACACATAGCTTGGGGTGAAATGTTAACAATTTTGAATCAGATTTTTATGACAAAGGATTGCTAATGGGAACGTATCTTTTGAACATGAATGGAATTATAGTTTTGTGGTTCCATTTGTTCAAATTGATTGAATCCAATTGCATGAACAAGACAGTGTGTCTAGCTTATCCAAATCTCACAACAATCAATGACACTAATTCTCGCATCGAAGGAGATTTTGTGGGAAAGAACATACTACCTATCTCTCAGGAAGAAGGTTGTGATATTTGAATAATTGGACAATAGATGAATACTTGATGACTACATTGGAATTTGCATAAGTTTTATGACATCCCATTTAGTTCAATTTTACCTTAGCTTAGCATGCTTTGCTTAGGATTAGTTTTAATTTTGGTCTTTATTTTTCTTTTTAATCTTATTCCATTTTAATAAGTTAGTCATTTAGAGGAAGAGATTTTCCCAAGCTGTCTAAAAGTTGATCATACCATTCTATTTTATTATGCAAGATGAGAAATGGCTTGTACAACCAATAGCTCAGGATTTTTCTCTTTAATGAAGGAAACTTAGGCAAGTGTTAATCTAAAACTTGGTTGCTCAAATTCCTTTGCGACATTTTATTTTATTAACCAAGGATGTCACCAACCCAACAACTGATCATAAATGTAATCTCATTCATACATTTACGTGTTGATATATGATCTAGTGGATACTTGGAGTCCTTTTAATGAATATTTTGATGACATCTATAATTGTGATATCCCTTCTTTGCCTCATCAGATTGAATTGTTTGAATATTTAGGATTAATAATTATTTTTTATGGCAAAGAGAAATTGGTACTTGGTTGAGAAATGTGAAATGTACTTTATGTTATTAAAAAATTTATTGTTTTCAAATATGCAAAGGACTTGTTCATGTCAAGAAATATTCATATCTTATGGGCTTGTGGAATGTTTTATTTGAGGCACTTCAAAAATTTGTTTTGATTGAGCATCCCCATTAACCCATTTCCCTAGATTCGCAGAAGATTGTTTGGTTACACTAAACGAAAAGAAAATTGTATGTGACAATTTGATCATAGGATTGTGTTGCGAATTTTTTCACTAAATTATCAATTCTCATAATCTTGTTTGTTATTCATTTTAGATATTTACCCTGGGAATATTTCTATTGGGCTTCATGTTGAATGGTTAACATTTCTTGCATAATTATTTATCTTGGCTTACTTTCCAAGATTTCACTGAGCATGCATTCACTAATAATGTTCATGATCTATATTATGCTATTGGCCTATATTTCATGATTAATTCTTATCGTAATGACTAACATAGTGTGCTTTTGTTTTTTCTCTTAGTTTAGTGTAGTCATTTTCTTTATTTCAATTTGTACCTAATTTTACTTCGGTCTTTGTTCAATTTCCTAACCATGGAAGTGGGTTCGTATTCTTATACCATCATACGTTAATTATTATTTTTATCCAATTATTTTTGGAATTTCAACAATCTGAAATTTTTTCTCACAAAAAAATATTAAATACGTTGGAACAGAAGATTGAGTAGATATTGATTTTCTTGTCCACTTCTCATCGTACCCTTGCATATTTTTGGTCCTGAAAATTTTTCTTGATGGAGCTTAGTTTGTATGAAAAATTTATTTAATAAATATTTTTCACTGATAACAATTCTTGGAGTTGGAATAATGGCATCTTTGTATATATTATTCATACTATGTTGCTACCACTAGATTTAGTACTTGTTGCTTGGTTCTATTCTTATTTTTAAACCATTTTTTCATTCTTTTGATCACTGAAATTCTAGCTTTAGACTCCTCTTAGTTTAGTTTTATTCCCATGAACTGGCTTCAACTTTAGCACTTGTTTTCTGCTTGTACATATTACTTCCACCCTTTATTTTAAATATTGGTATGTTCCCTAAGCTAATTTGACTTCTTAGTTTTCCTTGAGGATTATTTTAAATTTGAGTGAGGGGTTGGTCCAATTCTAGTTGTCAATATTACGGTAGTTGCGGGAGATATTAACCTCTATGTGTAACCTTCAACAAGTCTAGAATATTCCGAGAAGCAAGAGAAACCCTAGAAGACTAGGAAATAACCTTATAAGACAAGTCGGCTTAAGATAATAATTTATATTAAATTATTATCCTTCAGAAGTAGAAGTCGACCCAGTTAGGTCACTTGGAGGACTATAATAAAGAGGGCATTAGAGCTCATTTGTCACACTCACTCTCACAACTGCATAAGGACAAGTGGTGTGCATGACTAGAGGAGAGACTATGGTTGGGTGACAATATTTTTATATTGTCTATGGTGAAACGATCAAACCTATTATTTCTAACAAGTTATGGGTCCACACTATCTTTGGATAGTCTAACCACTGGAAGGTAGAATGGGAAGATTTGCTCAGTTGCAGTCAAAGTTTTGCTACAACAACGAAACCCTAACCATCATGTTGAGGCACCTTCAGTGAAGTGCTTGACCTAATACATGGAAAACCTAGTGTGCCCTAGCCTAGTGCACCTCCTGGTACTCTCAGCAAGCCAAGGTGTCAATTTTGAGTTTTTGGTCAAAGTCAAAGGTTGACCGAGTCAAAGTCAAAATTTTACCAAGTCAAAGTAGTCATGATTTACTCTATGAAGTCAGTAAACAAGTTAGAAGGGGATTCTAACTTCGTATCATGGAAGACAAGGATTGACCTCATCCTTGCCAAGAATAAAGTGTTGGATATCGTGAAAGGAAAGATCATGGAACCACAGTTTGAAGAGGGAAAAGAGAAGGAACCTCAGAACGTTGTAGTTATGGAGAAGCTCAAGGAAAAAGAAATCAATGCTATGAGAATCATAGTGGACTCTATAAAAGACCATTCGATACCCTACATTTCTCATCTTGACTTAGCTAAGAAGATTTATGATGTCCTAACTAACATCTTCTCATTCAAAAATATTGGACAAGTGACGAGTCTGAAGAATTAGCTATGTGACATGAAAATGAATGATGATGACATCATAACATCATACTTTGTAAGAATCTCTCAGTTAAGGTATCAAGTACAAGCTATTGAGGAAATCATTTCAGGAAATAAACTAGTAAATATAGTACTTAATGGTCTTCCCAAGACATGGGATGCATTTGTCACAAGCATGAACACAAGAACAGAGTATCCCACATTTGAAGAACTTTGGACTTGTTGTACACGAGAAGAATAAAAAATTAGTGCAAAAGAGAAATCCAAAAAGAAAGATGATGATCAAGCCTACACAAAAAATTTCAAGAAATACAGGAATAAGAAGAAGTTTGGCTCAAGGAAGAAACCAAATCAAGAAAAGGATATGTCAAAAATACAATGCATCAACCGTCAAAAATATGGTCACTACAGGAACCAATGTCCTGAGTTAAATAAAATAAAGGAAACACATGAAGTAACAGTTTCCAAAGAAAAGGAACCCTCAAAGAAAGTCAAGCAGGATGAAGCAAACCTCTTCTACTAGTCATGGTAACAATATTCCTATGTAACATAGTCCTTGCACATACCATGTTTACATGCATATCATGTGTATCTATTTATTAGAAGATAAGATGGTTAGTGTCAATGAAACAATACCTATGGGAGAAGAACAAGATAAGGATTGACATTACAATGAATACTAGTAATGTATTTGAAAAGGATGAAGTACGTTGACTACCTTTGGTGACATTCCCTATGGAAGCTATTAAAATTGTATATAAGTAATAACTACCAGATGGGTTGCAATCAGAACCAAACTTGAAGAGACCCGAGAGGAGTCAGACCAGAAAGAAGTCAGTAATCAAGAGGAAACTATAATAGACTTGTGACACTTTACATAAAGCAAGAAGGATGCAGATGGAAGCATGGACTCTCTCAGATGGAGGGAGTTGACTGCATAATTCCAAAAGAAGAGCATGCATATTTCTCATTCAGGCATGAAGTTGGGATTAGGAGGGAGTTAATCCTCAATGATGTGATCCATTAAAGAACCCGTGAAGACTATGAAGTATATTTCCATGTTCTTCATTAGAAGTAGCAGCCATGATAAACAACATGTGTTCAGTTTGACTCTAGAAGAAGTCTTCTTCAAAAAGAAGCATTGAATATCCATGTTTGTACATCTACATTTATTTTCCTATGACAAAAAGAAGAATTTGGAACCTTTAGAAAGGAAGGGAATAGAATCTATAGAATATTTCATGGACTCCAACATTGAAGAGAAACATTAGGAAGAACATGAAGATTTCAAGAAAGAAAGAAAATTCAGAACAACCAAATGAACCAGTTATTCTACCGAGAATCATAAGACTACCAGCATTTTTTGAACTCACTAGAAGCAGTCAAACAGAAGGAATAGAAGGAATTTGTGATGAATAACAATGTATGTGAGAAATTGTGAAAAATACTTATGAATGGAAGCATTGATAGATACAAGGAGAGATTCAGAAATACAGGGCTATCCCAAAAGGAGGGAGAAGAATATGATGATAGCTTGTTCCAATAATCAGATATACCTCTAGTTGAGCCATTACATCTCTTACAGTATCCATGGGTTGGAGTTTACATCAGATAGATGTAAATATTTTTCTTCTCAACAGAGTAATTGAAGAAGAAGCATCTGTAGAACAACCTCAAGGTTTTGAGGTATACCAAAAAGAGACTCATGTATGTAGATAGAAGAAGACCTTATATGGATTCAAGCAACTTGGTCCAGAGCCTCTCATGTACAGTATAAGCGTGGTGAAAAATTTCTATGACAGAGGAAGTGTATCGAAATGGTTTTTTAGAATGCTGGGATGATGGACTGCAAATCCATGGAAAACTCCCATGATGACAAATCTGAAGAAGTTGAGAGACTATGATCCAGTAGACCCATCCATGTACTGGTAATTGATTGGATCCTTGATGTATTCGATGAATACTAGGTCTTACATTTTCTTTTTTGTAAACATGTTGAGCCAGTTCCATGTGGAACCTATCCATGAGAATTGAATAATTGCAAAGCATGCCTTGAAATATCTTCGTGGGACATTTGAGTTATAATATACAGCTGGATGGATTTATCAATTCAGATTGGGTAGGGAGTGCAGATAATAGAAGAAGTACCTCTTGGATATGTTTCAATTTGAGATTTTCCATGATATCATGGGCTATCAGAAAACAGAAGTCAGTTGCACTCAACACTGCAGAAGCAAAATATGTTGCATCTTATGATGCTTGTACGGAAGCAGTGTGGCTCTGCAAGCTGGTTTTTGGACTGTTTGATCAGGTGCTATATTCAACTGTGATATATTTTGATAACTAGAGCTGTGTAAAGCTCTCAGAGAACTTGGTTTTCCATGACAGGTCGAAGCACATTGAAATCAAGCACTATTTTCTACATGATAAAGTCCAGAAGGGAGAATTAGTTCTCCAGTATATCTCCATTGATGAGCAGATAAAAAATATTTTGGTAAAGCCCCTTTCCAAGATTAAAGTTTGCGTACTTAAGGGACAAGTTGGGACTCGTGGAGATGACTTCCTTATTGGAAAAGGAAGTGATTACTCCCGAGGTTGGGAGGGATCACTGATTTGTTATTGATATATGGGTAGTCATTTTCCAATTTGGAAAATGGTCCAGGTTGGGAAGTCACTTTCCATTTTGGAAAGTGGTCCAATATTTTGTTTTGATGGATAGTCATTTTCCAGTTCGGAAAATGGTCCAGAACGGACATTCATGGTCTGACAGATTGTTGATTTACCGTAGCCAACGATTCCCCTTGTGTTCAGTGGGAGGGAATGATCTAGGATAGTCATTCTCCTTGGCAATTACTCTGAGAAGTGGTCAAGCATAATGGTCCACCTCTTCGGGAAGTCATTCTTTTGAATTTAACATTTGTGAGCAGTTTCAAAGAATGGTTCGATATATGAGGTTGGTGCAGGAGAGTCATTTCCATAGGAAATGGTCCGGACAATCATTCCCTAGGGTAGACTCATTCTCTCCATGTTTCATTGTGAATCGTGTTGGAAGAATGGCCCAGTTAGGTTGAATGGTCCAGGTTCAACAATCAGGGACATTCATTCCCTAGGGCAGACTCATTCTCTTTAGGTTTCACTATGAATCATGTCGGAAGAATGGTCCAGGTTCAGAAATCAAGGATATTTATTCTTCTATGATTGAGAACAATAGTTCAGACATCCCATGGATAATGTTTAACTTTCTGAGGGAATATGCTCTTCTAGATCTCCATAGATGTGAGTGGAATAGTGGCCTAGATGATTCATTTCATATCATGACATTGTTGATATCAGATGATATGATTGTTTTGGAGATTGTATGTCTCTAGGCAGTAGTTGAATGTTACTTTGGTGGATGTGACACACTGGTAGTGACTATGTGTCATTGGTTAGTAGTTTTGTGCTACTAGGAGTGGTTGTGTACGACTAGATAGTAGTTGTATACTATTATGAATAGACACAGTTGTGTTCTATTGGATAGCATTGTTCTGATTTCCATAGAAACTATCTAGTTGGATAATGATGGTGGTGCTCGTGATTTGGTCATGAGATATCCTGTGTGGCTGTGATGATGCTAGTGAGTGAATGGTTTGTTTGTGCTCAATACCATTTCCTTTAATACCTCCCTAGATAGGAGGGAGTGTTGATATTACAGTAGTTGCGGGAGGTAGTAACCTTTGACGAGTCTAGAATATTTCAAGAAGCAAGAAAAACCATAGAAGACTAGGAAATAACCTTAGAAGACAAGTCGGATCAAGATAATAATTTATATTAAATTATTATCCTCCAGAAGTAGAAGTCAGCCTAGTTAGGTCAATTGGAGGAATATAAATAAGAGGGCTCTAGAGCTCATTTGACACACTCACTCTCACAACTGCATAAGAACAACTGGTGTGCATGACTGGAGGAGATGTGTAGCTACTGCAGTGGTGACTTGGTCTTTGTTTTTGGTTGGCCTTTATGCTTGGTACACTAGCTTTGGAGAGAGGTACGCTACCTTGGTTGGCTATTGGTTCTAGGGTTTGCTTCCAGAATTATTATGTCTTTCAAGGTTGAGGTGCTCAGGGGTGGCCTTTGTTCCTATGGTTGGGTGAAAATATTGCTATATTGTCTACGGTGAAACAAGCACACCTATTATTTATAACACTAGTCACATACTAAAGAAACTTTTACAAGTCCTAAGATGCATGGGCTACTCTATCTAAATGAACATTCATGAATTTCTTAGTTGTAGGCATAGACTGATAGTTGTCGTGGAACACATGTTCCTATTGAGCATACCATGATAATCCATAAGTATACAAAAGTTCCTATATACCTTTTTTCTTTGAGCTCCATTCACTTTATATTAATAAAATGGCCAATACTATGATGGTTTTTGGGGACACCTTTGGGTTAAACTAAAATGCATAACATATATTCAGCAAATCAAAGAAATTCTCACATCACCCTGCTTCCTACACACCCTATGTGCATATACATATCTATATACAAGTCTAAAAGGGCGAGCATATTTTTAAAATAAAAAGGAAGTTGACGCCTACTGACACCTACTGGTAGTGGGGCTATGGACTCTTACTAGCAACGGAGATATACTTGTATGGTAACGAGACAACTTCGTTGAACCAAAACCAATCTAAAGTGTGTATCCAATAAAATAATTTACCTCACTAATTGACTCTTTGAAAATGGTGTGTTAGATTACAAGTACTATAAATATTGGGTTATATCTTTTAGAAATTTGGCATCATTGTGGTACCCATGATTATTGGAAATTTGTCTACAGTTTGTTTGGCTTATCTTTAAAATTTAGACATGAAATAAAGGCTCTTGACTTCTACTAATAGAGATAATTTGTCTTCCAATGTGTCATCATTTGTTGAGGCCACAATAACCCCCCCTTTACTTTTTCTTTTACAAGAAAATGGAAAGGGGCCCCCGACTGAAATTTGAACTATGATGCCTAATCCTCTATTATTGGAGCCTAACGTTAATTATTTCTCTACCTTAAGGGAGTTGGGGGTTTATCTTGATTGATTTTTGTCTTTGATGGAGGTTGATCATTCCTTTTGATCTTACAATTTCAAATTTCTTCATGATGCTTCTTGACCTAGGATGTTTTGTTGACATTTGTATGATGGAATTAACACCTTATCTTTGGACCTTTTGCAGATTCTGAAGTGTTTGAGTATCCTATATGGTTGCAGGGTTTGATGTTTTATTGATTGTCTTGGATGAATTTGTTTTTTAATATTTTCTAAATGGCTAATTCAAAGTCTGCATTTTCTTACTTGCATGTTGTACTTAATATCTTCATATTTATACTCTTGTATATGATCACACTCTTTGGTTTCACACTCTTAGCTTCAGTCACACAATCACTAATATTTCTCTTGAGTTTGATAATTAGCACTTGCAGTTTTCAGGAAATTTATTTACAGCTATCCATGATTATGTTTCAATATACCCAACACTCTTATCTGAACCCGGGGGGGGTGATTAGTTTCCAATAATTATTTGATCCTGTCACTCCTCCAAAGGGTCAGTTATAGATTGTTTTACTTAAGCGGATTGTGATTAAAGGTATAGTTGAAGTCTTTATAGGCTTGAATCCAAAGTGAATAAAAACCTCTTTAGCTTCCTTATGTATTATATGTCATGCTTGCATTTTATATTCTATGTGCGGAAATTCATGAAAAAAAACAACATAAGAACATAATACGCATAATAGATATGAAACTTCCCTTGATAATGGATTTCACCTGATGTGGGCTACGTCTATGTGTCTCGCTCCAAATCTTGACTGCTTTATTCTCCCCATTGTAATGATGTCTCTCCTTTACAAGTTGTAAGGCCAAAGTCTCTTTTCGATGATGGCAACAACAAATCGGAATGTGATCAAGAATGTTTACAAGATTCACAAGTTCTCATGCTCATGAGGCATCCATGATGTTGATATGGACAACATTCCCACATAATCAATACAGAAAAAGAGGAAAAATAATAAATGACCCCCATCATCATGGAGCCATAGAATGACATAGATATTCTTCTCAGATCCAAGCATAGATGCATCCCGATACAAATATCCCGAAACTATGAGATTCTTGACTGCTTCATTGGCCACTTATCATCCAAGTGCCATAGATTATCTGTCACATATATCTGAACTATTAATGTGCAAGAAGAGAAGAAAAGAAGAAATAGAAGGAATAAGTTGGTCTTGTTGTCCTTTTGCAACCTCTCCATGCTCCTTCATACCTGTATCAAGCATACTATGTTGCAATATTTAATGACAAAACAACATAATGAAAAGCATGTTTACATTGGCTTATTCAGACTGTATCATGTTGATCGGAGTCTCTACTGCCGAAACAGACCTCTCCATTGGATTTGTGTCGCCGAATTACCCAAAATTGACTGTCAAATCGTCTCCATTGGACACTGTCACCTTCAGGCCTTCTCTGGACCTCTGCCTCGATCCGCATACAAAGATCTGCAATTAATACATTGTAATTTGCATTGAAATTTGTTCCCAGTATGGATTCGTACGGCCTAGAAGTGAATATCCTCTCATATGTGGGTAAACTCAACATTTAAATTTAAATTCGGGCAGACTACCCAACAGAGTTGTTTGGCTCAACAGTTGGCAAATGTTATGTAAAGCGTTTGGTTGGGGGAATCTCCCGGGGTCGAGCCCGCGGCCTCTACTTTTGGGCTGGTAATTACAACAGCATATATATATGGTTTAAAACTATCATCATGTTCGGAGTCTTTTTTAGATTTGTCGGAGTTGGATTATACGAAAGGTTGGCCACCAGATTTGGTGGGCCACTTTTTTATTTTTGCAATTTTGGTTACAAACCCTCATTGAGAATTTTCCCACTACCATGTGGTAGCCCCTGACTAGGACACATGGTAGCCAAACATTTTTTGAACCTGGTAGAGTCACCGCCTACGTGTCTCTTCCATGTGGCGTTCGTCTATTGGCCCTTGTGTTGGCCTACGATAGGACCACGTGGTTGCTCCTAGGTGGTGCAACGTGGCATCACCTGGGGGTGCCATGTGTCACATTTCCACTGTTGATACTAAGAGGGGGGTGAATTAGTATCAAGTACAATTTAAAACCTTTTTCAACTTATAATTAAACCATTCAATTATATCCAATGAGAAATGAACAATGGTATAATAGTTACACCAATACACCACAATACACCATGCACAATATATGAGAAATAATCAATAGTTTTTGTTCAAGGGAAGTAATGACTTCCAAAGGTAGCTACAGCTTCCAAATGTAAAGGGAGGGATAAACCTCCAAGAGGAAGATACAATCCTCCAATATCAAGAGAGATTTGGACTCTCTATCCTTTCCCCTTCCTTCCACCCAAGAATATATGAGAGATAACAAAACTTTATTCAATTCTGGTCTGTTCAGAAGACCCAACTTGTACAGCATGCCCCGCGCTCAATATTTAACATCTGATTCTGAAACTCGCACACAAGAAACTAAAGTTCGTAATATTTCCAATGGAATTGGTCCCACTGCATTTGGAGTCTGTATGAAAAAGTTGTGACTGTTTTACCCGGAACACCTATTTTTTGACTAGTTTCAGGACTGGTCACAAACCCTATATTCCACAGAGTATATCTCCATAATTATAGTGAATCAAGAGCTTAACTTTTTACCAGAGGTACCTT
>JASDQU010817032.1:22662-34675 GCA_032191745.1 Picea mariana | reverse complement strand
ACCAATATTTTATGTGGAAACCCAAATCAAGAGAAAACCACAGAATTCTTTTTCTATATCTCTTGAAGAATTACATTCATTGGAAGCACCAACTTCCTTTGTTTTCTAGCTGCAATTGGAAGGAGACTCCAAAGCCCTAGTTTCTCAAGCTACAACCTAAAGGAAGATCCAACTCCGCAGTTATCTAGCTACAACCAAAAGGAGGCTACAACCCCCTATGTTCTCCGGCTACAACCGGAAGGTGGCTACAACCACATGTCCTTGCTCTTCCTGCCACCCTGAAGTAGAATGATGGAACCATTGTCAATCTGTCACTGTGAGATATACTGCTGTACAACGGTATCAATCTGTACCACTGGCCTGTATCCAATATGTACAACTACCCTGTAATCAATCTGTACCTGAACTGAACATGTATCTACAAATATACAACATGTACGCGACCTGTAGTGATGCAGCCCGCGTATGTACGCGCCCTATCTGTTATGCATACCGCATATGTACACTCCCTATTTGTTATGCAACCTGCATATGCCTTCTGAAAACTAGGGTTTCCATTTTCTTGAAAACTTCTGACCTTCTGTAACTTCTTTCACATAGATCTGTAACCTGTCACTGTATCCAGACTGTAACTGTATCTTGTGCATGCATTCTCATACATAACCTTTACTCAAGGCAAGTATGTCTCTCTCTAGTCATAGGTATGTGTAATCATGAACAAGTATAATATCCCTCACATGATCTTAGTCATCAAACCCTTTTTGATATTCATCTTTTCAATACATCAACCACTACACAAATACAATCTCTCAACCATGTACCATAAAGACCCTTAGCCACATGCCAAGAAATACAAGATGTGCCTCAACAAGAAGTATCAATGATAAATATACCAACACTGTATTTTAGTATATTTGACTTATACCGAAGATTCCATGTAGTCACTAGTCTTTCTAGGGAGAATTCTCAAATATCCATTGCCATTCCTCATGCATACATCAAAATCCAACTATTCATAGAAATAAGACATACCTTTTGAACCAATGGATGGATCTGATGTATCTGAGCACTTTAGACCTTCCTGGGAGCTTGATCTCAGAATCTATAACCTCTGCATCTTCATCTCTTCAAGTTTCCATGGATTTACCAACATGTACGCACCCTAATACACTGCCAACCCACGTATAACTCAACATGTACGCACCTTGTACACAAACAACTCACGTATAACTTAGCATGTACGCACCTTGTACACAAACAACCTGCGTATAACTCAACATGTATGCACCTTGTACAAAAACAACCCGCGTACACCTCAGAAAATAGGGTTTTGTTGTAATTCCGATAATTTCACTGTCAACCCTTTGTGCTACCTCAGACGTTCTCCACTTAAGATGTATCCACAAGTATTTACAAGAATCTTTACACAATAAAATAGATATACAATATGTACACGTGTGTGTTTTTTATGAGTGAGATTTGTTTCTTATTTATATCTTCATGTATCCTTACACTTTCCTTATTTTAGGGCTTCATTTTAAAATAATTTCTTTTTGCAAAGCACTTTGACTCTTGGGGGCTTCTATAAGACTCATGAGGGTTCTCCAACTTCATATGAGCATAACTCTCTAATCGTGAGGAGTTATGTGACGTTCCACATACCACCGAAAACGACATGACAATCACTATCCATCTAGGATAGTTTCACTCACAAATCACTGTCCTTCATCTCATTATTCCTCAACTAAGCATGGGTTCTCTCACTCTGCAAAACCTCTTCCCGTGAGGGCTTTCACCATAAGGGACCACTTTGGAGTTCACCCATTTTTACTTCTTATCAACCATGACAAGAAAATAATGAGTCATATTTACATCAAAAAATCTTGGGTCCATTACCCAAACCTTGTGCTATGAGACTTTCTTCAAGGGTTGACATCAATAACAACCAAACTTAATCAACAATCTCCCCCTTTGGCATTGATGACAACACTCTGATGCAATACTGAAATCATATCACTCTGATGCAATACTGAAATCATATCACTCATGCTCCCCTTGAAACCATGCCTCTGTCCTCTGTATCTAATAAATCTGCTCCCCCTGGAACCATGCCTCTATCCTCTGCCTCTGATAAATCTCCCCCCCTTTGTCATCAATGACAAAGGTATCTTTCCATCCGGGGTTTCTCCCCCTGACTGAACTGTCCTCTTATGGTGCTTCTTCATGTAAATATAAGACATATAAGATACACATTCAAAAAACATTCATTTTCGAGTAGAAATTACTCCAAGTCTTTGGCGAAGATATTCAAAGGATTCCTGTGGAAGTGGTTTTGTGAAGATGTCTGCCACTTGTTCTTTTGTTCCCACATACTCAACTATGATGTTCTTTTCTGCAACCTGCTCTTGTAGAAAGTGATACTTGATTGGAATGTGCTTCGTCTTGGAGTGCATCATTGGGTTCTTCACGATACTGATGGCGCTTGTATTATCACAATAGATTGGAATGGGCTCATCATACTCAAACTATATATCTGTCAGAGTTTGTTTCATCCAAAGAACCTGTGTACAACATGATGCTGCTGCAATATACTCTGCCTCAACTGTAGATAAAGATATCAATGATTGTTTATTTCTTAGCCATGATACTAAACACTCACCCAAGTAGAACGTTTCTCCACTGGTGCTTCGTCGGTTATCAATACAACCTACCCAATCTGCATCTGTGTAGGCAATAAGTAATAGATCCTTTCCTTTTGGAAACCATAATCCAAACTCTTCTATTCCTTTGATATATCTAAAGATTCTCTTCACTGCTAATACATGTGATTCATTTGGTGCTGCTTGAAATCGTGCCACCTGTCCAACTGCCTGCATTACATCTGGTCTAGATGTTGTCACATATAGTAGGCTGCCAATCATTGACCTATATTGCCTCTGATATGTAGACTTCAAATCATCATCTTTGCTTAACTTGCAACTGGTTTGCATGGGAGTGATAACTGGTTTGCAATCTTCCATACCGAACCTTTTTAGCATTTCTCTGATATGCTTGGTTGCTTTGACGTATCTAAAGTCCCCAAAAAAAGGATAGTTCTTCAAGTAATAACATTTTAAATTCATTCTGCATATCTTTTGCAAATTTATGGCTTAACCAGTCATCACCACTACTAAAAATAATATCATCAACATAAGCTTCAATTTATAAAATATTACCCTGACTTACCTTGATGTAGAGGTTGCTGTCTGCACTTCCTAATCTGAACCCTGCCTATTGCATATACTTATCCAGTCTAGAGTACCATGCTCTAGGAGCCTGTTTTAGACCATACAAGGCCTTATTTAATTTTAACACTTAATATGCGTTCTCTGACAACTGAAATCCTTCTGGTTGTTCAATGTAGACTTCTTCTTCAAGTTCCCCATTCAAAAAATATGATTTTACGTCCATCTGATATACTTTAACATTTTTGGAGCATGCATAAGCTAAAATCAAATAGATTGCTTCCATTCTGGCAACTGGAGCAAATGTCTCTTCAAAGTCGATTCCTTTAATCTGTGCATATCCTTTACATACCAATCTAGCGTTGTTCTTTGTAACTTGTTCATCTTCATTTAATTTATTTCTGAAAACTCATTTTGTGCCAATTACATTATTATTCTTTGGTCTTGGAACCAATTCCCAAGTGTCATTTTTCTCTATTTGATCCAATTCTTCATCCATGACCTTATTCCAAAATTCATCCTTGCTGGCTTCTTCAAAAAAATTTGGTTCAATTGTAGATAAGAGTGCTAGGTGTGTTTGTTCTGGTGAACGGATTTTTCTACTAGTCTCAACTCCTGCATCTTTGTTTCCAATAATCTGATATGAAGGATGATTCTTCTGTACTCGTTTTCTAGGTGTTTTTGGAGATACTTGCTGAACTTGCTCTTCCGTTTCTGTCAGATTCTCTTCATCTTCTGCTTCTTCTTCGAAAAGTTGTTCCATTGATTTGTTTTATTCTTCCTTTGATTCTGTTCTGCCCGTTTCATCAATTGTTACATTGATTCTTTCCACAACTTTGTTCAATCTTAGATTGTAACACTTGTATGCTTTCTTTGTACTTGAGTAACCAAAAAGTATTCTTGTGTCCACACGGGAGTCAAAATTTACCATTCTGCCATCTTCTATTTTGATGTAGCATCTTCTTCCAAAAACTCTAAAGTGCTTCACATTTGTTGGTCTTCCTTTCCATAGCTTGTAGGGAGTTTTATCAGTGTTGTTTCTAAGCATTACACTGCTTTGAATGTGAACTGCTGTATGCACTTCTTTTGTCCAAAATATATCTGTCAATTTGGAATCCATTAGCATTGTTCAAGCCATTTCTTGTATTGTCCTGTTTTTTCTTTCAACAACTCCACTCTGTTGAGGTGTCCTAGCAATGAAGAATTGTCTTTTTATTCCATGACTTCTAAAATAGTCCATAAATTCCTTTGAAGTGAAATCTCCTCCATTATCAGATCTCAAGCATTTGATTCTTGAATCCATCTCATTTTCAACCATTTCCTTGTAGATCTTGAAGTTTTCAAAAGCTTCTGACTTGTTCTTGAGAAATCAAACTGCATTCATTCTTGTATAATCATCAATTAATAACATAAAATATCTCTCACCCTTTAAGCCATTTGTTGTAGTTAGTCCAACTAGATTAGTATGCACAATTTCCAGTGGTCTTGTAGTTGAATATTCCTTTGATTTGAACTTGGTCTTTGTTTGCTTTCCTTGTTGACAATTCTTGCATAAAGTTTTGGTTGGTTTCATGATCCGGGGCATTTCTCTGACTGCTTCTCTTTTGTTGACTTTGACAAGGTTATCGAAATGCATGTGACCCATTCTTCTGTGCCATAACCAGCTTTCATCTTCCTTTCTTAGAAAACACTTTTCATTTTCAATTTCACTTAACACATATGTTGTTTGAAGTTCTAGCAGCTGTACCGACCAATTCCCTGAACCTTCCCTTCTTATCTCACACTTTTGTGAATCAATAATAACTTTATGACGTTGGTCATGGATTTGACTCACACTTAGAAGATTATGTTTCATATCTTCTACAAGTAGAACATTTTGTGCCTTTTCGTTCTTATTCCCATTTCAGACTGTGTTTTCTCCAATGATTTTGGCTGAATTATCATTTTCGAAGGAGACTTATCTATTTCTTTCCTTTCGCAATGTAAGAAATTTGTCTCTATCACCTGTCATGTATTTTGAACACCCACTGTCAACATACCAACCATGTTTCTTCTTCTTAGTTTGTAGAGCGACTGTGCATTCTTCATTGCTATATTGATCTTGCTTTCTTATCCATGTCATTTTCTGAGGTTCTTGTCTGTGACTGTTGTTATTCTGTTGAGGTTTTTTAGGAGGGACTGTCATTATGCAATCTTTGGCCACATGTCCAAAATTGTTACATTTGTAACATTCCACTTTAGTTCTCAAAGATTCAAACCTGTTGTAACTTCTTCTTTGTTTTTCACTAGGTCTTTTTGAATAATCCCTTTGTGTATGACTCTCAAAGTTGTTGTTGTTCCTGTTGTTAGCTTTGCAATTCACAACTTTATGTCCAAAATTATTACATCCATAACATAAACCAAAAAATATAGTTTGATACCTAGGAGTTGAAGATATTATGAAAGGAGGTGCTCTTATGAATCTTTCTTCTTCGTGAGGCCTATCTATCTGTTGTTGATTCTAAAATCTGAATCTTCTTGGTGGAGGAGTGTCCTTGTAATATTCCTTGTATATCTCCCTCTCCCCTTTGATTGTTTCTACATAGATTTTTGGATTTGTTTCTTGCTATGTTGCTTTGGAGCTTGATCCATTTTCTGTCTGATTGTATCCAAGTCCATGCTTGTCAAGATGAAATTTTTGATTGCTGATAATGTCATCCAGAACTTTTGAGCTATTCTGCATATTTTTCTTTTGAATATCCTTTCTTAGTGTGACAGTCTCTTCTTCCAAGTTTCCAATGATCTTGTCCTTTTATTCTAGTTGTTCTTTGAGTGCTTCTTCAATTCTTTTATCTTCTTCTATTTGAACCTTCAATTTTGTGATCATTTGTTCTAGTTCTCGAGTGTCATTTTTCTTGTCTAGTTCTGCTTGTAGTTTCTTGCTTTTCTTCTTCTCTTCTGATAACTTTTATGAAACACATTAATTCTTCTCGATAGTCAACTTCTACCTCTTCAATTTCGTCTTCGACTTCTTCATATGCTTCTTCGGATTCTTAATATTCTTCTTCAGAGTTTTCTTTGTCAGAATATTTTACTGCCATGAATAGAACTATTTCTGTCTTACTGTCACTAATTTCATCTTAATATGATGATGAAATGTCTTCTTTGATGCATAAGATTTTCTTGAAATATTTCTTTGTAGTTCTTTTGCCTTTATATGTGTGTTTACCTTTTGAGTAACCTTCATCATTTCTCTTTTTCTTATGAGGACATTTGTTAGCAAAATGAACAATACCATCAAAATAAATTAAATGAAGCTTACCTCTATACCTATTATTGGTTCCCTTGTTCAGTGTTTTGACGAAGTTGGCCACTTCTTTATCATCTTCCGAGACATCACTGCTGCTGCTATATTCTTCTTGTTCCTTTTTCTTTTGCTTTGATATTTTGGATGCTTTGAATGTTGCTTCTTTTACATCTAGATTTTCCTGTTCAGTTCTCATTTCATATGTTGTGAAGATTCCATGCAGTTCATCCATGCTTATTGAGTCTAGATCCGATCTTTCTTCTAGTGCTGATATCTTAGGGTTGAATCTCATAAGAAGATATCTTAGTACCTTTTGAACAATTACAGATTCTTTGATTTCTTCTCTCAATCCTATGATTGCATCCATTGTTTCATCGACTCGTAAGAAGTAGGCTGCAATATCTTCATCTTCCTTCATTTTTAGTTGTTTGAACTGACCTCTGTAAGTTTGAAACTTTGCTTCTTTGACTTTTGTATCTCCTTTATAAATATTTCGAAACTTGTCCAAAATTTCTTTAGCGGATTTACAATGTGCAACTTTGGTGAACACTGTATCACTAAGACCATTCAAAATTTCATTTGTGGCTTTGGAATTATTCTCACCGATTTTTACTTCTTTTTCATTTGTTGGTGGAATTGCTGGTGTTGTGTATCCATTTACAATTGATTGCCAAACTTGAAATCCCTGTGCATGTATATATGTCTTCATACTTATGCTCCAAAAAGCATACTTCTGTCCATCAAACTGTGGTATTCCGTTTTTATACAAGTTGGTATTCTCCATGATCTACCTTTCGGTGGTTAAACTGATTTCTCAAGGAACCTGCTCTGATACCAATTGTTGGATTACTGAGAGGAGGGGGGGGGGGTGAATAAGTAATAGCGCAATTGTAATCCTTTTTATCCAAATAAACCAAGTGTTATATCAATGTAGAATTATTATCCAATAATGAGCAATAAGAAATGAACAATCACGCACATACACAATACACGAGTATTTTACGTGGAAACCCAAATTAGGAGAAAACCACGTAATGATTTTTCTTATATGTATTGAAGAATTACATTAATTGGAAGCACCAAATTCCTTTGTTTTCTAGTTGCAACTAGAAGGAGGCTCCAACCCCCTAGTTTCTCAAGCTACAACCTGAGGGAAGCTCCAACTCTCTAGTTCTCTGGCTACAACTAGAAGGACACTACAACCCCCTATGTTCTCTGGCTACAATCAAAAGGTGGCTAAAACTACCTATCCTTGCCTCGTCCTGCAACCCTGAAGTAGAATGATGGAACCACTATCAATCTGTCATTGTGAGATATATTGCTATACACCTGTATCAACCTGTACCACTGGCCTGTATCCAATATGTACAACTTCTCTGTAATCAATCTGTACCTGAACTGAACATGTATATACAAATATACAACAATATCCCCCTTTGGCATTGATGACAACACTCTGATGCAATACTGAAATCATATCACTCTGATACAATACTGAAATCATATCACTCATGCTCCCATTGGAACCATGCCTTTGTCCTCTGCATCTGATAAATCTATCCCCCTTTTTCATCAATGGCAAAGGTATCTTTCCACCCGGGGTTTCTCCCCCTGACTGGACTTTCCTCTTATGGTGCTTCCTCGTGTAAATCTAAGAAATATTAGATAAGCATTCAAAAAACATTCATTTTGGAGTAGAAATAACTCCAAGTCTCCGACGAAGATATTCAAAGGATTCTCGTGGAAGTGGTTTTGTGAAGATGTCTGCCACTTGTTCTTTTGTTCCCACATACTCAAATATGATGTTCTTTTCTACAACCTGCTCCCATAGAAATTGATACTTGATTGGAATGTGCTTCGTCTTGGAGTGCATCACCGGGTTCTTCGAGATACTGATGATGCGTGTATTATCACAATAGATTGGAATGGACTCATCATACTCAACCTGTATATCTGTCAGAGTTTTTTTCATCCAAAGAACCTATGTACAACATGATGCTTTTTCAATATACTCTGCCTCGGCTGTAGATAAAGATACTGATGATTGTTTCTTGCTTAGCTATGATACTAAACACTCACCCAAGTAGAACGCTAATCCACTGGTGCTTCGTCGGTCATCAATACAACCTGCCCAATCTGTATCAGTGTAAGCAATAAGTGATAGATCATTTCTTTTTGGATACCATAATCCAAACTCTTCTGTTCCTTTGAGATATCTGAAAATCATTTTCATTACTAATACATGTGATTCCTTCGGTGCTGCTTGAAATCATGCCACCTATCCAACTGCCTGCATTACATTTGGTCTAGATGCTATCACACATAGTAGGCTGGCAATCATTGACCTGTATTTTCTTTGATCTATAGAATTCAAATCATCATCTTTTCTTAACTTGCAACTAGTTTGCATGGGAGTGATAACTGGTTTGCAATCTTTCATATCGAACCTTTTTAGCATTTATCTGATATATTTGGTTTGAGAAATAAAAATTCCTTGGTTTCTTTGACGTATCTGAAGTCCCAAAAAGAAGGATAGTTCTCCAAGTAACGACATTTCAAATTCATTCTGCATATCTTTTGCAAATTTCTGGCTTAACCTATCATCATCTGTTGGCCCTTGGTGATGTAAGTAAGCGAAGGTTAATGCAGAAAATACAAAATGAGAATTGCACGGAAGACATAGTGACTCTTACTGGGTTGAAGTGAGCAAAAGAGAAGAAAAGACAGAGCGAAGTAAAAGCAAACAAGCCATTGGAGGAGGAGATTGAGGGTGACAGATCAACAAGAAAGATAGATCGTGGACAGATCAGCAAGAGGAAAAATCCACCATTGGATGCTTCAGAGCACCGCAAGAGAAGGAAGGAAAGACAGGCTGTCGAAGCCCTAAAAACGCGGGTTAAGTTGACCTAGGATTTTAGACACCTAGGGTTTTGGTATCTAGGGTTTTGACACCTAGGTTTCGGCCTAAGGCTGTCGGTGACTGATTGTGATGTATAAATAAGAACCTAGATGAGGGAAGAGGGTTCGTTCTAGTTTTTTTATTGGTATGAGTGATTATTGTGTGAGAGAGAGGAGTGCTACATGCAAGAGTCTTTTGAGATTGTAAGATCTTTAGCTGGGTGTGAAGATCAACCCTGCAGCGGGGTGTGCAGGAAGGGGAGAGATAGAGAGAAGAAGAAAGAAGATCTGCTAGCTAAGAGCGCAGACGAGAACTGTATGCTTCATCTTAATATATTATAAAGCACAGTTATGTGGACGTAGCCATAGAGAGAGGGTGAACCACGTATGTTTTGTGTTGTGTGTGATTGCTGGTCTGTTCTTTGTCATTTGGTAGACCATTATTGCATTTATGTGTTAGATCTGATAGATAGTTCTACGAAGTAGATATGAACTAGTAATTGATATATGAATGCTGTATTGAGTTTGTATTGGATCCACTTGATATCCCCTTGGTTGTGGACATCTCTGTCTTGCGATCTCCCCATAGCTACTTCGGGTGAGACTGCATCTTCTTCGTAGGTGTTGCTGAAAGGGACAGTAGTTAGGGCTTGTTGGTGCGCTCTTGGAGATGAACCCTGGGTCTACCTCTGTGCCAAAAAATGGTTCCATTTCTAGGACATTAATCTTATTGAGAGAATATCAAGGTGGTTTCCATCGAAGATAGAGATTCAGAAGTGGATAGAATACTATGAAAAGGACTTCGCTGAAGCCCAGAATAAGAACCCTAATCTTAGTACAGAGGATTGGTTGGAGAGATATATCTTTACTGATATACATGCAATTTTCTTTGGGGGAATCCATTAGGAGCTATATGAGTGGCTAGCTAGGTTAGAAGATACCCAAATTGAGATAAGATCTAGGCCTCCTGTGGTTTGGATGTCGACGTTGATCAAGAAGGTTAAGAGAATGGATAATGCCGTGTCAAGAGAAGTAGATCACTGTTTTGATAGTACCATTGGAGGGTATATCACCGAGTTTTCTGTTGATAGAGTAGAATCATATAGCCAAGCCGAGAGATATTTCTTCAAGGGACCCAAAGGAAATTTTTTACATTTTCTAAAGTTGAGGATCAAGATGCTATTGCATGAGAAGAACATCTTGAAGATACAGTTGCTAGAAAGATCTGAAAAGGCTAATGTTCAAGAATTCAGACAACGATAATGACACAGAGGCTGGACATATGCGCAGTGGGAGAGTGTTCAGAGAAGTTCCTCTCGTGAACCTGTTTAAGAAAAATTACAGGGACGAGGGTTTCTACAGTGGAGAAGAGGTAGATCTAATAGACAAGGAGCATTCAGAGGAAGAGAAAGTTGCAGAGCCTCGCCAAGAATAACCATAAGCTTCAGGAACTGCGTCGACTGCCGAAGTAAGTAATATTAATCCTATTGTTGTTTCAACAACATTAAGCAATCAGAGTAATCAGAGTCACCAGAGCGCTCAAAGCACTGTTACTAGTAGTCCACCACATACTCAGTCCATAAACCTAGGGAGATCTATGGCAGACGAGATGAGGTTACCCCCCTTTAGAGAAGATGGATCTGAAGACCCTAAACAACATTGGTTTCTCTGCGAAGCTGTGTGGAGCATTAATAATATCACTGATGAATATGTCAAACGATCTCAGTTCAGTACTACCCTAAGAGATCGCGCACTGAGCTGGTATATGAAATTTGTCGAAGGAGCTACACCTAAACCACTAAATTCCGTTAAGACTTTGCTAATTGCTGAATTCAAGAAACCTAAGTCGGAATCACAGTGCATTACAGAACTGAAGAAAATCAAGCAGAGAATAGCTGAACCGACATGGGAGTTCGATCAGAGATTCAAGACCTTGATAGGCCATTTGAGTTTTCAAATCCCAGATGAGTAGAACAAGGAATGGTTCATTGCTTCCCTGTTACCACACATCAGAGTTCCTCTGATGCAACATACGATTTCTTCTCAAGATGAGGCACTGGATATCGCCATGAAGCTAGAATCAACCCCTATGGGAGAATCCAGTTTAGGTATGAGTCAAATATTGAGTAAGCTAACTAGTTTGTCTTTGCAAGTTGAAGATATGAAGAAAGACAAGGGAAAAGATAAAAGAGAAGACATTTGGTGTTTTAGATGCAAGTCAGAAGGCCATGAAAAGGAACAATGTCCCCTATTACATGAATACTTGGCCTCTAGAGCTCCAAGCCCCTTGAAAAAAGTTACCCTACCTTGGTGTGAGGTATGCAGAAACAAACATCGCATTGGTGAGTGCCACTACATGCAAAAATATGTTCAAAAACCCACAAATTTGTATTGCATGTTCCGTAAGTCTGTGGAACATGATGATAGGGATTGTAAGGCTTATGATCTCATGCATGAAATGTCAAGGGATATATACAATATTCAAGGCGAAGTACAACAAGAAGGAAACACTACACAATATAACTCCCTTGGGAGAGGAAACTTCAACCCTCATGGTGGATTCCGAGGAAGAGGAAGAGGAGGAGGTATGGGTCGAGGTCGAGGA
>JASDQU010817031.1:54624-65787 GCA_032191745.1 Picea mariana | reverse complement strand
TGCTTGATTCAGTCTTCATTGTATATCCAGCCTTTGGAGGCTTATTTTGTATTGTCGGGAACATTTTTTATAAGCTCATATCTATTTCTTGTACGACCATCTGAGGTTTATGACAGATCGGCCATCTATTGTATTGATCTTACATTGCTCGTAATAAAAAGGTCAGATCTTTGCTTGTGCTTCTACATCTTGAATATATTGTGATCTCCATGTGTTAATGAATCTTGTATGCAATTAATAACTCAATAAATTAGTAGTAGTTAGTGATTCCAAGAAAGAATTTGGCTTGGGATAATTACAAAAAATTGGTTCACCAAGATGGTGGCCCAGTTCATTTGAACCCCTTCGACACATTTTTCTGCAGCTACAATTAATGCATCTAGTACTTAATCCTTTCTTCATTTACACAACAACTTGCAGGTTAGTACATGCATTGCAAACTGAACATTGGTGTCACTGATGCTTTTAACATCCGGTCCCCTTTTTCCCTTGAATGTCTGAAAATTTCCCTTGATCGATTATGAGAGGGCTTGCTCTCCTACCTTGTTGAACAAAAGGGCCAGATCCTCGTCGGCTTTTGGGAGTCCTGTAATGCATGCAATCAATGTAGTATCAATTGACACTGGGGGATCAAGCCACAATGTCCTCCCATGGACGCAACTGAGAAACATCTTCACATAAGAATTAATCTCCAAACTATGCCCGAAATGTGGAATCTTCAATAGGTTCAATATGTACAGCTTCTCCAATCCTATTGCCTACTTCTGTCTTTCCAACAAGATTTCTCTTGTGTCTGGTATGCTCCGAGTGCGAAAATATTTTTTCCTAGCTAAATCCGGGAATTTTTGCTCGTTGGTAATATCACGATCCATGAACTTTAGGCCCACAACCTTTCCAAGCATATCTCCTTCAATGCTTACACTAGGAGGGACTGGTGTTGTTGCCAATGAGTATTTCCCAATGGATGGTACATTGATTGGTGGCATGCCAACCATACTAGGTGGGATGTAATTTTTGTGGAAGCTGGCTTGTGAAGCCGAAGTCAAAGCTCCAGTTACTTCTTTGACCTATGGTGTATTTACTTGGTGTTTTTCCTGTTTTTGCGCTGCTGCATATGGTGTTCCAACCTTTGGCGAGGCCATTTGTCTCATGTGACTGATTCCTTAAATGGATCTGCGTCCGTTCTCTGGTAGCTATAGCTTGGCTTTGGTGCACTCATATTCTCTCTGGTTCTCTCTCGCTTGCATGCAAAAATGACCTACGCTTAACAAACTTTTGTTGTTTTTGTGCCTCCTTTCCAACTGTGCATGTCTCTTCATGCCATAACTACCTTGTCCAATCCACCAATGAGGTTGTGAGTTTTTAAATAAATGCATCTTTATTACCAAATCCGTAGTGATTTTTCCCTCATACCACCAATTTGCAGTGATTTTCGATGAATTTCACCATTTAATATTATACGACGTCTTTATGACCTGTCATTCCCACTTTGTAGCCATCGTTTCTGTGCTTGAATGCTTCCAATGGTCTTGTCATTTCCAAACTGCACAACGATTCTTGCTTTTTCATTTGTGTGCTTTGCACTCTTTCTCTTTTGTGTATTATTTGTTGAATTGGTACAGTTCCATTCTGGTGCGTGATAACCATTCCTTTTGTGCAATCTCTTATGCCCTGTATTCTATAATCTTTTTCTTTTTTCTATATCTACTTTTTATTTGATTTTCTTCATTTTTCTACTTTTTATTTGTTTTTCTGTGTTTTTCCTTCCTACTATAGTACATCTACTATGATACATGTTTTCTGGCACAACCCATATTACTGCGCAGACTGTCAACCGTTTCTATAGAGTTTCAATTGACTTCCATTCACCATTCCTCCAAGTCCTTCTCCATTCAAGGTTTCCAACTGTGCAACACCTATCTCTGTTAGATGCTGAATCACATAGGGTCCTAACCAGTGCATTCTAAAATTTCTTGGATGCTGCATGAACTTGTTGTCATAGAGTAATACCAGATCTCCCACTTGAAACTTTTTCTATTTAATGTGATGATCATGCCAAGACTTCTCTCTATCCTTCTGAACTTGCTGATGGAAACTTGTGACAAAGCAATCTTCCTCAAACTGTACTAACTATGCCAATTTCTCCTCTATTGCGCTAGAGTCTGATAAATCAGTGATTTCTATAATGCGTAGGCTAGGTAGAATAAAATCAATTGGAATCACTGCTTCTTTCCCATAGACGACCCTAAAAGGTGTCTGCCCTGTCAACTTTTTACTTGTAGTCTTGTAATCCCATAACACTTCAGGAACTCTTAAGTCCCAATCATCTCTCCCTACATTGAAAATGTTGGTCAAAGCATTCTCCAATATTTTATTGAAATTCTCCACTGTTCTAGTAGATTGAGGATGATACAGGGTATTCTTCTGATGATGAATTTGGAACTCCTTAGTCAATGCTGCAATTGTCTTATTCATAAAGTGTGTGCCTTAATTATTGAGTAATTTGCATGGACATCTAAACCTTGTGACTATATTCTCAAACAAAAACCTTGCAACAGTCTCCATGGTGCAGTCTGTAACTGGTGCTGCTTCTTTCCATCTTGTCAAATGCTCCGTCATAGTGATTATGTATCTTTCTCCTAATATTGTTTCTTGTGGGTTGATAGAGCCTACAAAGTCTATGGTCCATTTATCAAATGCTTGCAATGTAACTTGTGGATTCAAAGAAATTCCATCCCTCTGATATGGCTTCCCCACTTTTTGATATACGTCACATGAATGAAAATATTCCTTAGCATCTTTGTGAAGTGCAGGCCACCAAATCCTTGTGTACAAAATATTTTGTGCAGTTTCTCTTCCTATATAATGTCCTCCTTCAATCCTGTCACGTGATTCTTCTAGTATCATTGGTCTTTCATCTTTCAACACACATCGTCTCAATATTCCATCTGCACCCAAATTGTATAAATTCCCTGCAATCAACTAATAATATGTTTCTTTCACTACCAGTTGCTTCTTATACACAACCATCATGTCTAATGGAACCATATCTGTACTTAGAAACTGCACAATTTTTGAGAAGTAATCATCCACCATTTTAATTGCAAATAGTTGTGCATCTGGGAAGATTTCATCTAAATTACCTACATCTTCTCATGATAGTATGCATGATAGATGATTTAGTCCTGTATTCAGCTTCTCTAGTTTTACTACAACCTCAAAATCATATTCCTGGAACAATAATAGCCATATGCAAATTCTCCCCCCCAACACTGGCTTGTTCACTAAGTATTTTAATGCAAAGTGGTCTATATACATCTTAAATTGAAACCCCTATAAATAATGTTCGAGCTTCTGTACATAGATGATTTTAGAGGCTAAATTTAACTAATGGGTTAATTTTCCATGCTTTTTCCCAAAAAAAGATTCACCAATTTCCATTTTTTCTAAAAATGATTGACTTAAATTCCATAGAATAAATTATTTTACCTTAAAAATTGCCAAAAAATTATAGAAACTATATAAAATCCTTAGAAATTTGAATATTTTTACAAAACTATCGCCAAACATTTTACATTTTTCATATTAAGGACTAGTAAAATTAGCCCTTGTTTCTACATTTTAATATAAATTTCCATCCTTAAAATTATCCTTGCTTCTGTAGTGCATAGACCATTTCCGATCCTTCTCATTCCATGGTAGTATAATTCTTCTCTCCTATGGACAAATTCCTACTTGCAAACACAATTGGGTGATCTATGTCTCCCTCCCCTGGTTGAGATAGTACAATGCCCAATGCTATGGACGATGCATCTAGATGTATATGGAACTCTTTGTTCCAATCTGGAAAGATCAAAATCGATGGGGTTATAATTTTTTGCTTTAAGGTGGCCAACCCCTTCTAATAGTCCTTGTTCCATTGAAACTTTGCTTCCTTCTTCAACAATTTTTCCATCGATGATATGATCTGCGCATAGCCCTTAATAATTTTTTTGTAATAGCTTGTATGATCCAAGGTTTCCCTCAATTGTCTAATTGATGTAGGTGGTTCTAATTCTAGACTTACTACGATGTTTGAAGGATGTACTAGTAATCCATGCTTGCAGACTACATGTCCTAACAAAATTCCAAACAGTGCATAAAAAATACACTTCTTCAAGTTCATTGAAATTTGACACTGTCTACACCTATCCAACATCAGCCTTAGTACTCCTATGTGATCCTTCATTACACTGAACACAATCCGATCATCTAAATACACTTCAAAGAACTTATAAATAAATTCCTTGAACGCTGCTACCACAACTCTGGAAAATACCACTGGGGCATTCTTCAGTCCAAAGGGCATCACTGCATACTAATAACTTCCCCACTCTGTCACAAAAGTAGTCTTGTGTCGATCCTCCTGCACAATTTTTATCTGATGGTACCCCGATAATCCATCTGTAAAATAATAGGTTTCTTGTCCTCCTACGTTCTCCAATACCTCATCTGTGAATGGTGTTGGGAATGGGTCAACAAAGTTACCGACTTAATGAGAACCGTGACCTCAAAACGAGAACTTTGGCCAAAAAAACCCACATTTTTGCATAAAAATCATAAAAATCAACCCCCAAATCAAAACGTGGTGCTACCAGTAGCACCATTTTTTTAAACGGGGTCAAAATTACAACATTTCTCAAACATGGCCTTCAACACTCAAACAATAGCTCAGAAAAACCTTAAAATCAACACCTAAAAAAAGTAGACATTTTTGAATTTTTTTTCTTTTTAAAACGTTAAAATTTTAGATAATTTGAAATCATATTTTTAGCAGTTGGTACCATTAAAACCAAAACCTCAAAATCAACCATCAAATTTAAAATAACTGCTACCGGTAGCACCCATTCTAAAATTAGGGTATGAAAATGACACATTTTTATAAAGTGGTAAAAGAACTCATCATTACTATAAATAGAATCATAAAATCAACCCTTAAATGTTTACTTTTAAAATCTTATAATCACTCAAAGCTAATACATAATTCCATGAAAATATACAATATACTTAAAAAATTCAACGTCACTTTTTAATAATTTTTTTACTTTTAATAAAAAAAAGTAAATACAAGTTACATTGAACGAAACATAAATTATTTCTTAAAAGTATTTTATATTGTCCATATTCAAAACATATGAGCCAAGTAATTTTATTATATTATCCATAATAAAAAACATATCATTCATAAAACATAACAAAAGATTCACAAGTTCATGTAAGATCATATGTAAGTTCAATGCTCATTTCTAGTTACCATACAAACATCATATGGATAAAAATGCATAAAATGTTTCATACACTTATTCAGATTGACTCATGATTTCTAAAATACCATCAGAGTCTACATTGTCTTCATATGAATGATTGGATGAAGATGTAGATGATCCATACTCTTCTCTATTTCCGTTTAATGCACCATCTGAGTCTACATGCATGCCCAACATTTCATATGTCAAATGCCTTTTAGATCTACGACTAGGTTCAATGGATTCCCACATTGCATTTATTTCTTGTGGCAACAACCTCTTGATAATATCTATTGTCTTGGAGCGAAGAGTTCCTCTCTTTGTCAAATTGAAGTCATAAACAAGTATGTCAACATCATCTAATTTTGAGAGGCCAGTGCGACGACGAGTTGTATTTTGACCCTTTCTTTTTCTCTTTCTATTGACATGTTTCTGAACCACATATCTGGCTTGTACACACCATTGAATGGGTCTGTACATGTTGCACACCAATGCACTTCAATTACAATAACATCATCATTTTATTTCTCAATCGTTATAACCTTTCCAATCCAAAATGGATAACCATGAGGATCTTTATTCACTAAAAATGCAATCATGCTACCCTCCTTAATATCTTGTACTGAACCCCTGTAAAGGCCTTCCATGGCTTCACATTGTGCACGTGACCTTCACGAACCAATATACATTTCTCTTTCCTCTACTTGTGTAAACTCAATAACACCTTCAGATTCTTGTTGATCTTCAACAATGTTTGTTTCTTCAGATTTATTTGACATATTTTGTGGCCAATGAAATGGAATCTTCAACATTGTATCTTCATTTGTTGAGATTGAAATTATGTCACTTTGACTGTTGAAAAAATACTTCCACCAAACATAATTAGTGACATCAAATTACTCATATGTATCCTTAATGGACTTTTTAATTGCTTCTAGGCATTCAAAATAATCTACATCTCTATTATGCCTCCATGCATTATGGATTTCAACAACTGATTGTAAAAATAATAAATTTGATGCAAATATTGGATGATCTAGAATGAACTTCAAAAATAATAAACTTGATGAAGGCTCCCATTCTGTAGTAGTTGAATACTTCTTTCCCCATATAAGTCTTTTCCCATCATTTTTTTGAAACAAAATTGATGTTGGAAGCTAATGTCATTAAGCTGCTCAATAAATTTTTCTTCATGATGTGATCCCTGAATAAATATTCTCATGTCAACAGTTTCTTCTAATATATGAAAAACAGGCACTGGAATGTATGCTTTCTTAATACATTCAATAACTGACGGTAGACTTCCAACATTTTTCGTCTTCAGTGTTACTGAAAAATGACTGAACATTTGATCAATATGATCATCAGTCTGTCCAACAAGAAGGATGTTGGCAAGTTTACAAGAAAAGTGTGCTTTTCATTGATGGCAAGAACAACATAACTATTTTTGGAAGATGCAGAAGAGAAATCTTGAGAAGCTCAGAAGAGATAGCACCGAGTTGCACGCAGAGAGCAAGTGTGTGCCAGGAATGAGGCTAACTTGACTGCCAAAGCTCAGGAGAGATAGCGTTATGAGACACGTAGATGAGATCCAATACATCAAGGCTCACAGAAGGATCAAAGGTCATGGCCTTTGACACTTAGAGGTTTGAGAAAGCCAAAGCTCAAGAGGAGGAGTGGTAGTGACCATTGGATCGAGCACTGTGAATGATCCGGGCCATCAGATCAGATTCCAAACAGGAGGAACGAGCATGCAGAGAAGAGGATAATAGATCTCAACCATTAGATCTGGGTACGTGGACCAACAACCATTGGATCCCAAGGAAAGTACATGAGACAAGTTTCTATGTCATCAGAACCATCCATTGTCAGGGTTGACACGAGGCAGCAGATTCGAGAGTTCGAAGAATCAAAATTCGAAATATTTGCAAGGAATAGAGTGGAGTCGATCCTAGATGTTGATGCTGGGAAGAGCACATGGCGAGAGATCAACATTTCGCTGACTTGCGAATTGGAAGATTCAAAGGTGAGAGTTGGAGGAACTCGCAAAATAGGAATTAGCAAAATGATCTGGACCGTCGGATCAATGAGGATCGTGGACAATTGATCTAGCACGACGAAGACTGAAGTCCAAGTTCTCGAAGAAGAGATCTAGACCGTTGAAATATGAAAGATCGTGGGCCATTGATCTGGAGTAGGTATCAAGAAATCGAGAGTCGAAGAAAGGAGGTGCTCTAACCTTTGAAGTCATGAAATGAAAATCATGATTTGATTGCAGCCATCGATCAAAGGGAGAGATCTCGACTGTTGATCTGATATGGAGTATTTCAGATTTGTGAGTTGGGAGTATCGAGGCAACTCACAGCTCAATCTCCAAAATGCAAAGTCACGAAAATATCTGGGCCATCGGATCACAAAGGATTGTGGGCCATTGATCTAACACAATCATGAGTTTGGGAATTGGAAAAAGGGAGGTGAGCCAACCTTTGACATCGTGAATCATGAAGTCGCGAAATGCTAAAAGGAGATATCAACCATTGAATCACAGAGAGATCTGGATCGTTGATCTGGAAAGTGTAGTTTTAGAAGTGAGGCCTGTGGTCACAACCATGGTAACATTGATGAAGGTTAAGGAATGAGCTAGAATTTCTAGGCTCCACCTCAGAGTTTCACGAGTTGGGAAAATCAAGGTGACTCACAGTTGACATCGTGAAATGTGAAATCAAAAAATGACTATTGGTTAGGCGTATGGTCACCGGCGGTGGTCACGTGAAAGGAAGGGGCTTAGCAAGAAGAGCAAGTGCCCAGTGTGAAGTTTTTCTCAGGAAGGGAAAAGGTGCCAAAGGGATGAACGCGTGAAGTTTTTCTCAGTAACTGCCAGAACGAAGTGATTGCATCTGCTAGAGAATTCAAGGAGAATTAGGGTGACTGCCAGAGGAGTTGAAGAGTCTCAAGGTAACTACTAGTAGAATGAAGACTCATCATAGAGACGATTGACAGATGGGAAAGCGTTGAAGTTTGTAACTGTAACAATGAGGATAAGCTCAATTGTAACAGAGAAGACGAAGGGTCACACTACCAGAAACATACAAAGAATCTCAGGAATGACCACTGATGACGAATAGTCTCAACATAATGGTCATTGATGAAGAACAAACTCAACATGATCGCCAAAGACAAAGAAGAGTTAGGTGTATGATCTGACAGAGGAATTGACATCATAAATATACACAGAATAGAGAATAGAGGGTTGCTGTTGTTGAGAGTTATTCGTGCGGGTAGAATCATGCTATGTGCAAGAGATGAAACGCACAGAAGAGGCATAGTGCATTGAATGGAAATAATAATAGAGCATAAAGTGCAGAATAAAGAGATAGAGAAAAAATGCTTATCTGAGAGAGGAAGACAAAGATGAGGTGCACATCCAGAGACAGAGTAGAAAAATAGAAAACTCAAGGAGGTGCAAGCAGGAAAAAAACTGATGCAGGGAGAGAAAAGTAGTGGAACAGAACAATAATGAGACTGGTAATCTTTTTGATAAATACTATATCACTATAATAAGTTTCAGAAACAAAGTTTTTATATTCAGGGTGGCAGGGTGGTGCAAGGGAGAACTATTGTTCTCTGTTATACAGGTTGATGTCTGTATGACTGGAAGTTGGTGCTTCCATCCAGTTGGTGTTGGAACACATAGGGAGTTGGTGCTTCCGTCTAGTGGGTGCTAGAGAAACTAGGGAGTTGGTGATTCCTTCTAGTGGGTGCTAGAGAAACCAGAGAGTTGGTGCTCTCAGCAAGTTGCAGCTTGTAAAACAGAGGTTGTAGCCTCAAGAGGAGTTGGATCTCATAAGAATGATAATGTACAAAAAATAAAGATTACTTATCATATCATGAAGAAGAGGTTTTTCCCTTTATGGGTTTCCTCAGGAAATATCTGTCTCTTTATATTTCATGTGTGTGATTGATGTTGAATATTCTATTGCTTACTTCTCTGCATTATTGTGATTTTCATAGTGTTCTATAAAGATTTTAAAGTGGGAATAATTGTTTAAGCACATTAACAACTGATTCACCCCCTCCTCTTAGTTGTCCAACAATTCGTATCAGAGCGGGTTCCTTTTATCTAAGGGTAGATACTAGAGCTTAAACATTACTATCCATGAAGGAACTTCAACCAATAAGGCCCCCCTATTCAATGGAACAAAATTTGCCTTATGGAAAGTTAGGATGAGAACCTACATAATGGATTTAGGTGCAGATGTCTGGGATGTGGTAGAGACTGGTTATGTAAAGCCGATTGTACTAGCTAATAAGGATACTAAGCTAGAACTCAGCTTCAATTCTTAGGCTATAAATGCTATTCTGAGTGGGCTTTCAGAAGAAGAATTTGTAAAATTTATGCACTTAGAAATTGCCAAATAAAAGTGGGACAAACTCATTAGCAGTTATGAAGGCAATGAGAAGGTAAAGGATGCTAAGATTCAAACCTATAGAGTACAGTTTGAAAAACTAAAGATGAAAGAGGATGAAACTGTTGGGAAGTACTTTATGAGAGTTGAAGAACTAGTAAAGGCAATGAAAACACTTGGTGAAAAAATTGAGGAAGCCTCTTTAGTTCAGAAAATTTTGAGATCTCTGCCAGATAGGTTCAACCCAAAGGTTTCTGATATAGAAGAACTTAATGATATAAAAGATTTGGCTTTTGATCAACTTCTAGGAATGTTGACTGCATATGAAATGAGGATAGTTAAAGATAAACCCACCTCTAGAAAAGAATCATTTAAAGCAAATAAGAATGAGGATTCTAAGACTGATGAAATTGAAGAAAAATTTGTGACAAGACTAAAGAAAGGATCAGGCAAGTACCAAGGCAAATTTCCCTTCAAATGTTTTAACTGTGGAAAGATAGGTCACTTTGCATCTAAGTGTCCACACAAGAAACAAGATCAGAATTATGAAGGTGAAAAGAAGTACACACCCAAGAGATTTGGTAAAAAGAAAATTTTATGTGTAAATAATGATGACTCTTCAGAAGACACGGATAATGACTCTTCCTGTGAAGATAATATTAATGACTTTATACTTATGGCCAACGAAGATTATGATAATAAAATCATAGGAAGTGATTTTGATGATGAAGAAGCTGTGGTTGACTTGGAAGGAGAACTGATCAGTGCCCTAGAAGAAATTTCTAGACTCAGATCTAAGAAGAAAAAGCAAAAACAATTGCTGACATAGTTTGAGAAAGACAATAAAGAACCTGATGAAGAATTTTCCTTGCTAAAAGTGGAATTAGAAGAGGAAAAGAAAACAGAGGACATCTTGAAACAACAGTTATCAGAAAAGAAGGAAAGATGTGAAGCCTTGGAAGAAGAGGTAGTAAAAACCAGAAAAGAGATCGAGAAGTTTAAAACTTTGTATCTCCAAAATATTCCAAGCATTAAAGACACTGCAGAACTAAGCGACATTCTGAGCAAACAAAGATCTCATTTGTTGAAGACTGGATTAGGGTATGCAAATGGTTCAAGCAGCAAGCAACTAGAAAACAAAGAGCCAATAAAGATGATTAAGTTCCAAGTCAACAGACAGTCAGACCATGAGAGTACTTTTTCACCAAAAGCTAATAAAGACAAGATGATCCCTGATAAAAAACAAAGAGACCAGAAGATGGAGCAAAAAATGCCATGAAGAAGGCCATCCTTCATGTACCAATTTTTTTTCCATGGTTACTATTTTTACTGTTCTAATTTTGGTCATAAAATTGAAAATTGTCAAATAAAGTTTAGAGACATTCAAGTGAGGAGGTCAAGAAATAAACAATCTTTACAACATAGAACTAAGCAGCCAATGAATAGACAACGTAGCGCCAATCACTTTGACC
>JASDQU010817031.1:15934-36023 GCA_032191745.1 Picea mariana | reverse complement strand
TAATTCAGAACTTCAGTTCACTTCAGCAAGTATAGATAGAATGATTTCTTTACTACAACACTAAGTTCTTTTGGAATTGAGCATATACAGTGCGTGGCTATCTTTGAAACAAAAGACTTCCCTGGGTTGATAATTTATGTTTCACTTGGTTGTTTGAAATTAATTAAGCAATTATCGTGACCAACACGTGTCTCCTCTACCTGCAATGTCTTCCTTTTTGTTTGTGAGGGTTGTGCCCCACTCTTTGTTTCCTATGCCCTTTCCTTGCCAGCCTGAGATGTGTCCCCTTTTTTGGCATCATGTTGAATGTTTGTCCTGGGCACCATTTCTATCCTCTTTGGTCTCTTTGGCACTATGATGCTTCCCAATGCTTGAGTATGCATTGCATCCTTCCTAGTGTTAGTAGTTGGGTTGTTTGTCTTTTTTGAAGGACCTGCTTCAGCTTTACCCTTAGGTTTGGTTAATTTCATTACAAGTGGCTTTCTTGATGGTTTTTCTACTGGAATCTTCCACCGCACTGGACAATCTTTGATTATCCAGTCAATAACTTCCCGTGTGATGTAGTATTGCATCTCCAACCATTCCTTCTTTGGATCCCTTGTGACCTGGATCCACATGTGGTGCCTGGATTCCTTCAACTTGGGTATCCCTTTATTTTCCTGGACCACTTCCATAGGAATGTTCCACACATTGGTTGTGCATTGTTGTATCTCTTCTAGGACCATCGTGAACACTGTGCTATTTTCCTATTGATTTTTATTGTCCTTGGTCTTCCATTAAAGGGATTCATATCTGGCCGCGTGTCTATCACTTCCCTTTCCTATCCAGAAAGGATAAAATTTTTGGCTACTTCCATCCTTCCAAATCTATGAGGATAATGAGCCAAGAATAATGGAACTTGGTTCCATTTTCCTACACATCCTTGCAATATATCAATAACTGGTTCAAGAGGTGCGATGCCCAACTAAACATAGCTCCCTTTGCACACTGTTTGACGAATGCGATGACTCTTTTTGGAGCCTCTTCTTTTCTACACTTTCTCAGCATCTTTCAAGCCATGAGGTTGCTTGAGAACCTTGTCGCATTACCATTGATATCTCTAAGCACAATGCCCATGTTTCCCTTGTTGGTACCAAATTGCGCCTTGACTAGATCGGCGATCTCCTTCTCACACACTTTATTGTCTAAGTATTCCTGTGGTTTTGCGCCTACTATAGGTAATCCCATAATTTTGGTGATCAATGCCACATCAAAATGTATTGTCCTATCCAACAAAAGGATGCCATCATGTACCCGGGATAACAACTTTTTTATGTAAATACCAACATTTGTATTGCGCTTGAAGTGTGGTATGTCTAGAAGTTTCATTATCCCGAAGTTGTAGAACCCTGTTATGCACTGCACGGGCTCCATGATCGGTTTCCCTAGGGGTCCAATTTCCCTTGAGTTTGATAGGTAGGCTTCCTTAGCCAAATATAGGAATTTTTTTTGCATCGCACACATCGTGGTCCGAGTACTTTAGCTTAGGTACTTTTCCAAGAATGTCCTACACAGTGACCACTATGTCTGGGAGGTAGGGAAGTGTAATGTCTATAGAGTCTTGCACCTTTATTTTCTTCCCGACGAAAGATGGGCCTACTTATGTTATTTTTGTGTCATCTTCTTCCCCCTCGAAGTCCAGCTGGTTGGTGATTTCCTTGACCAACACCTCCTCTTCCTCGCGTCCCTGTTGTTGACCCTTCATTTCATCAGGTTTAGCCAGTGTTTCTGGATTAGGGTTTGTAATACCATTTTGGGTCCTCGAACTCTACCATACTTCCCCTTATGTTTTTTTCAATGCTTCCTCCTCAACCGTTGTCTAGCTGAGTGAATCTATCTCGGAAGTGGTGACATATTCAAGCTTCAAAATGTTCTCGAGCTCCACCATCCTTTCTTTCCTCCATTGACCTTGTCCAGTAACCCATATGTACTTCCTTGGAGTGCCAAACTTTGGTGGGGTCATGATTTTTCTGATTTGAACACTCACTCTCTTCTTCGCACAATTATACCTACGATACACACTTATATCTCTCTCTATGCTCAAAATCACCAAGTGTCGAGCTAATGTGTGATTTATACACTTTATAGACCCGGTCGTAATTGTTTTTCACTTTTTCTGTGCATTTGCAACGAGTCTATTTTTTCCTGCATGTTGTCTTTTTATGATGTCGCAGTAATTGTTGCGCATGCATTTTTTCCCACTTTCCTATTGTTCAACCAAATTCTGCCTCTTTTTGTATTTTTGTATTCCTTTCTCTTATTTTTCTACTTTTTATTTCTTTTTATTAGTTTTCTTTCCTAATATCTACTATAGTACACTATATACATAAATTTATTTCTGCGTTGAATCTTTTTAAGCGTTGGTGAGAAGATTGTCCTTGTACAGTTTCAGTCGAATATCGTTGACCATTCGTTTCATTTTTATTCCTCCGAAATCATTTAGTTGCACAGATCCTCCATCTATAACAATTATTACTTCATATGGTCCTAGCCAATGCATTATAAACTTACCAGGGTGTTGCAAAAAATTGTTGTCATAGAGAAGAACTAGGTCTCCCTCCTTAAAGCTCTTGTTTTTAATGTGTCTTCCATGCCAGTATTTTTACCTTTCTTTCTATACGTCTTGGTGAAATCCTTCTAGAATCATGTCTTCTTCCATTTCCATCAGTTGACTTAACCTGTCCTATGTTGTACCTCTTTTTGACATATTGGTGATTGTTGCTACATGAAGACTGGGTACCAAAAATTGTAATGGAACCACTACTTCCTATCCATACACCAATCTAAATGGTGTTTTCCTGTCAACTTATTTCATGTGGTCCTATACGCCCATACTACTACTGGTATTTTCAAGTCCCAATCATTCCTGTTAACATTGTAGATCTTAGTCAAAGAATTTTCCAAAATCTTATTGAAAGCTTCTACTGTCCCATTTTCTTGAGGATGATATGGTGTACTCTTTTGGTGATAGATTTCAAAATCCTTAGTCATAGCCTTTATGGTATTATTAATAAAATTAGTGCCTTGTTCACTCATCAAAATCCTGAGACATCCAAATCTAGTGATCACTTTCTCAAATAAAACATGCGCTGCAATCTTTGACTAGTGTTGCTTCTTCCCATATGGTAAGTATTTGGTCGCAGTAATGATATATCTAGATCCTGACCTTCTTGTTGGTGGTTTAATAGGTATGAAAAAATATATTTCCCATTTTTCAAATACCTGTAGAGTTACTTGTGGTCTTAGGGGAATCTCATCCCTGCTATTGGGTTTGCCAACCCTCTAACAAACATCATAGTTCAAGAAATATTCCTTGGCATATTTATGAAATGTTGGCCATCATGCGTGCAATACCTTCTACATGATATCTTTTCCTGAATAGTTTCCTCCAACTATACCTTCATGAGCTTCTGCTAAAACCCTGGGTCGTTCATGTTCCAATACACACCTTCTCAAAATGTTGTCTGCACCCATCTTGTATAAATGACCTGCAATGAGTTGATAGTTTGTAGCTCTGAATACCATATTTTTATTCTGTGTAGTACTAAAATCCTCTAGCGCAACTCTTGTACTTAAGTATTCAATGATATAAACAAAGTATTCATTAACTACATGTACTGAAAATAAATGTGCATCAGAGAAGTTGTCTTCCAAGTTAGTAGGTTCTTCTCCATTGGTTACCTTTGACAGGTGATAAGGTCTTCCATTCAGCTTCCCTGGTTTTACTATTACTTCAAAATCGAATTATTTTATTAATAATAAACATCTACATATCCTCCCCCCCCAACACTGGATTTTTGACTGGACATTTGAGGGGAAAATGATATGTGAACATTTTAAAGTGTTTACCCAATAAATAGTGCCTTAATTTCTAAATTGCATATACCATCGCTACTCCTCTTTATCTGGTGTTGTAGTTCTTCTACAATTCTAAAAACTTCCTGCTTGTGAAGGCTATCGGATGGTCTAAGTCCCCTGCTCCTGGATGTGCCAGAATTGTTCCAAGTGCTATTGTTGATGCATCTACATGCACATGAAATGTCTTTTCTCAATATGGAAATACTAATATAGGTGTTGTCACCATATTTTCCTTCAGAGTGTCAAATCCTTGCTAACAATCATCATTCCACTAAAATCTAGTGTCCTTTTTGAATAATTCTTCCATTGGTATAGTAATCTGCACATACCCTTTTATAAACTTCTTGTAGTATAATGTATGTGCCATTGTTTCTCTTAACTGGTGCACTTAATTTGGTGGTGGAAAATTCACAATGACTACAATCTTGGAAGGGTCAACCAATAAACCCTATTTACACACTATATGTCCCAACAATATCCCAAAAGGTGTACCAAAAATGCATTTATTGATGTTTAATGATATCTGACATTTAGTGCATCTTTCCAACATTAAAACTTCTACATGGTATTTCAAAAGACTATACACAGTCCAGTGATACAGGTATACTTCTAGAAAATGATGTATGGATTCATTAAAAGTAACTATGACTACCCTTTAAAATATGGTTGGTGCATTCTTCAATCCAAAGAGAATGATTTTATAATTGTAGGATCCCCATTCTGTAGAAAAAAGTAGTCTTATACCTATCCTCTAGAGCTATTTTGATCTGATAGTATCCTGAGAATCCATCTGTGAATGAGTATTCTTCCTGGCCTCTCACATTCTCCAAGACCTCATATATAAGAGGGGTAGGGAAAGGTTCATGTAAGCAAGAATCATTGATTTTCCTCAAATATACACAAATCCTTATCCCCCCTTTCTTATTTTCCTAAACTACCATGGGACTGATCCATTTAGATTCCTCTATTGGTTCTATAGTGCCAACTTCCAACATACGGTCAATTTCTACTTTCACTTTCTATGTATACACTGGATTCAGCCTTTAAGGTCTCTGTCTAACAAGTCTAGCCTCGGGTTGAGGGGTATCTTCATCTCACCTAGATCCCATGCTATGCCTTTCATCTCTGTAAAGGTTGTTGGAAACATGTCACTGTATTCATGTAGTAACTATGTTATCCTTTCTAATGTTTTCTCATTCCAGTAGTCTCCAATACTTTCCATTTTAGGATTTCCATCCGTCCCAATGTTGAATTTATTAACTTTGATTGGTGCAAAAAATACCTCTAACCCCAGAGATGGACCTTCCACCTCTCTCTCTCCTTCAATCTATGTGATATGAATGCTGAGTGGATCATCTTCATCTGGTGCTTCCTCTTCAACATGATAGCATGATAGTAACTCTTTGATTGTCTGTTTGTTCTATTGTTGATATTTTGTTATGATTTCAACCTATGTTACATCAAAAAATATCACTCCCCTTATTATCTTTAGCATTGAATCAATGTTGGGGTTCTAATGCTCGAATGAGAAGGTTACTACAAAATTCTTTTGTAATCTTGTCCATTTTGTAGTGCCTCTGTTCATTTCTTGGTCTATGTACCAATTCTCTGGGATCCCTTCCAATGTATGAATAAAGTGATGAGGCCACTTCTATGGTGGTGTCATCCTCCATTGTGTTCTTCACTTCTCCAAGTGTTCAATTGGTGTTCCTCTCCCATCATTCTTCTGCACTATGTTACTCCCATGTTCTCTGCCAAATCTAATGTGCAGTAGTCATTTACACTAATACCAATCCTAAATTGTTTCTTTGTGCACACCCCACCATCTTGTAGGTGTTGCCTTGAGTGCAATATCGAGGTCTAAGAGCCTTTGATTTTACAATACATTCTCCTCATATTATTTCAAGAATTCCTTTAAGTCATTTGGCCCATGAAAACTGGGATGTTCCCTTATCTCTGTACCAACCCACCTTATTGTGAATCTATTATTGTGCACCTCCTTGTGGAGACTTCATGTAATTTTTATTCCCAATTATCCAACCATGTGTCTAAGTCCAAAGAACATGATGTAATTCTTCTCCAGATGAGTACCCCATCTGCAGTTGGGTTGACAAAATCCTCTTCTCGTGCATTGGTTGTGTACAACTTGTTTATTTCTTCCAGATCCAAACAAGTCACCTCTACAAACCTTTCTCCTTCTGAAGGATCCAATGGTGCAATGACTCTATATTCACCTGATTCAAAAGTCATGTTCTTTTTCTCCAGGTTGATTATAGATTGGTTATGAAATTCTCAATACAATCCAATTAATTTTTTGTAAGGTATTGTGTCATCTACTATCTCTATCGCTTCAAAATCTTCCATAGTGCACACTCCATCCAAATCTACTGTCACACCTTTAATTGTTCCAATTGGTAACACTCTGTGTTGATTCGCTAGTTTCAACTGGATAAGTGAATATCCTAATGTGGGTTATCCCATACACTTCCATATATTTTTAGGTAAGACATTTAATTCAAAGCCTAAATCCAGTATAATATATCGCATTTTGAAATCCCCAATGTTGGAATTTAGCCGGAATTCTCTGCTTGTCCTTCTTCTTGTATGGAGAAGATTGAATGTTTTTTGTTCTAACTTCCCTTCTACCTCTATGTTGCATATTTCTAGTATATTTTTTAAGACATTAAAAAATGATGGATCATTTAATAACTTAACATAGGATTGCAGAAAATTATTTATGGTACTTAATTTATCTAAAGGTTGTCCTTTACCGATATGGTCTATTGAAGATGACATCTCGTACATGGTGGGTCCTGAGTTTGTTTCGCTGCTGATGTAGATGAAAAATTATTCTTTAGAATCTCCTATCTATATATTTTAACCTTGTACAATATTTACTGCAAGCATATTTTCAGTAAAAGAGCAGAAAAGATACAATGACAAATACAAAAGTTACACAAAGATTTTTCCCCTAGAAACCCAAACTAGGAAAACCAACATATTCTATATTCATTCATGGTGATACAATGTTTACAATACAATATAAATATAGGAGCCAACGAAATCCAAAATAATAAACCAATGACCTAGATTAGTCAAAAACCCTAATTCCTTAATCGGAAATAGAAAAACATCGACAAAACCCATGTGCCGAAAAATTGCCCAACAATGGACATGAAAATCAAGGCAACACAAAAAATGAGGCAAAAATCTGACACATTTCCCGAGGAAAAACAATGTGACACTAATACTCGTGCAAAGAATATAACACATACCCAACACTATCTGGCCTCAAATGTTTCCTTTTCTTTCCACACGTCAAAATGCTTCTATGGCCCATTATTCTTCTTGACCCATTGGTGTTGAGTTGGATCTTGTTTTGCTGCATCAACTCCTATATTGGCTCCTCCTCGAGTAACTATATTGATGATTTTCCCACCATCCCTGACTTCTGTAGAAATCCACTGGACATTTTGGTTCCTTTTTTCATGGATCTTTCCCAAGAGTGTTGGGCAATCTTTTGTGTCATGGTTTGTTGCGCGATAGTACATACATGTCCCCGGTGGAAGTGTACAATCCCTTGCATAATTTCCTAGTTGTTGGCATATGTGGCACACTGTTGGTTCTTTCTCTCATCCAAATCCTCATATTCCTCACCCACCACCTCTGTATCCACCATGATCTCCTCGCAGTGCATTTTAGTGGGGTACCTGGTTATACTGTGCGGGGTTATACTGTGGTTACACGTTATTATATTGCGTCTCTGTATTATTGTATTGTGGATGCACATCTTTTTATGGTGGTGGTACCTAGTTGAACTGAGATATAAATTTCCCTATCATCATTTATACTTGCACCCTATAAGTTTCTAAAGTTCTTTCTCTCATCAGTTCCAGTGTTCTACAACCCTTATCATCATGACCCACTGATTTGCAAAAATTGCAATATGAAATTTTTGGTATTGTATTATACTTTTGTATCATCAGAAAAGGATATAGATCATGCCCATGCATCTTACAAATCTCATACCATGGTCCTCCTATTGGAAATGGGTTCAAAAACCCTGTTGCCAAGTACTGTGCAAAAATTGGACATTCACTCTTATGGTGCCCTTCTGTCCTGCAGAGCGTACACCAAACAACTTTTATTTTCTCTTTCTCTTATTCTAGTTGAGTTGAAATGTTAGATTCTTCAAATCCTCCTTCATATCCTCTATTGCTGGATGTTTCTGTTGATAATGGTTCTCTTCCAGTTGTAGGGCTTCCTATAGACCCTCTTCCCGAGTTTCAAACTTTTGTTGTCTCAAAGGATATTTCAAGTGTGGTAACAATAGTTCACAAATAAGTGCCTATGTTGCATGTCAATAATTGCATATTTCATCTTACCTTTTAGATGTTTGAACCTTTGATAAATATCCCAAACAAACTCACCTAGTTTCTGTCTGATTTCAATCATTTCATTCATGTATTGGTCTTCTAAGCTTGGCTTCTAAAATGCATTTACTAGTAGTTTTTTCACGTCTACAATAGTCTTTGGTACTTCATGTGGACTATTTACATACAGTACCATGTACCAGTTGAACACATGGTCTCTTAGTGTGATATCTAGCTGCACTTCCTTTGTGTCTTCATATATGATCTGCTTTTCTTCCTAGATCTTCTCACATATGAATACATTTTTTTTAGGGTTCTTTGATGCCTCTCCCTGGATCTCTGGAAATCTGATAGTGGCATCATGTCCTGTCATTTTGAATTGTGTTGAACTACTACCTCTGCATGATGTAGATAATTGAATGTTACTTCCTGAACTTGCTCCCCCAGTTGATTTTTCTTTATTGGATCCCTATCTTGTTGCTCTTCTTCCACTAAAATTCGGTTGTATAAACATTGGTGTTCTTTCAGGTGTATTAGTCGTACATGGGGTTGTAGGTTCCACACTGACGGTGATCTGGATTGGACTTCTACATTATGTTCCTGACCATGGACCTCTTGTTTTCATTTTGTATGTTGGGTTGGCATGTTTACAAGCAGAGTGTGCTTGTCATTGATGGAAAGAAAAGAAGCGATGATGGCATGTCTACAGGCAAGAACAACAGAAACGATGGCATGATTACTGGCAGAGTGTGCAATCAAAGCTTAGGAGGAATAGCGCAGAGTTGCATGCAAAGCACAAGTGTGTGCCAGGGAAGAGGTTAATTACATTACCAAAGATCATGAGAGATAGAGTTCTCAGAAACACAGACGAGACCCAAAGTCATTACGACTCGTAGAACCTTTGACACTTAGAAATTCTTCCAAGTCGAGAGGGTGCGCAAGCTCAGAAGGAGGAGCGACAGTGCCCATTGGATCACCAATCCTGAATACCTGATGTCCGTTAGATCAGAGTCTAGTGACCATAGAAAGCACAAAGGAGAAGTACAGATCTGATCTGTTGGATCTGAGTGTCGAGGACCAACAACCATCGGATCTAGTATAACTGTGAAGAGGATAATGGTTGAGAGCCATCCTCCAACTCCGTGAAATGTGAAGTCACGATGATATATGAGCCATTAGATGCAGAGGAAACGTGGTGAGAGATCAACATTTCTCTCACTCGCGAACTGGAAAAGTCAAAGGTGAGAGTTGTAGGAAATCACAATGTCTGAGTTCGTAAGCTGATCTAGACCGTTAGATCATGGAGATTTGTGAGCCATTGATTTGACACTCATAAATATCATGAAGGAAGGAGGAAAATACCTGAGGAGTTGGAATCACAACAATCCTAACTGTTCATCTGGGAAGGACACATGGAAGCCGATAAAGAAGATTCACAGAATCGTGAATTGGAACAATTGCGTCGAGCAGTCCGCAAACATCATGAAGTCCAAATTCACGATATTGATCACATCCTTTGGATCGAGGAATTTCATGGGACGTTGATTTGGAGCGGGTTTTAGAAAATCAGAAGTCAAAAGAAGGGAGGTGAGTAGTCCTCCAACTTCGCGAAATGCGAAGTCGCGATATGATCTGGGCCATCAGATCATCGAGGATAGTGGGTCATTGATCTGGAGCAGGTTTCAGAAAATCAGAAGTCAGGAGAAGGGAGGTGAGTAATCCTCCAACTTTGAGAAATAGAGTGCTAAATCGGGAATCGGGAGTTGGAAGAGTGAGGGTTGGCTCAAGTTCAAACACCCAACACGCGAGGTTACGATTTGATCACAACCATTGATCGAGGTAGCATTGTGGACCGTTGATCTGAAACTGCAAACTAATTTAGCGAGCTCACAAAATGTGAAGCACTCAAATGTTTGGCTTGTGTTCATAGCCAAGGTCGCACCATCGAAGGATCAAGGGAGGAGATTTCATGTCGCTAGGCTCCACTTCTGAGTTTGGGAGATCAGGAGTTAAGAGAGTCAGGGTGACTCATGACATATGACCTGAAATGTGAAGTCCTGAAGTGATTGGCCCCTGGTCACTACCGATGGTCATGCGAAAGGAAGGGGCTTAGCTAGAAAATCTAGCGCCCACTATGTAGATTTCTCAGAAAGGGAAAAGGCGCCAGAGGGATGAACGCACGTGATTTTTCTCAGTAACTGCCAGAGAATTCAAGGAGCTATAGGGTGACTGCCAGAGGAGCCGAAGAGTCTCTAGGTAACTTCCAATGAAGTGAAGATTCATTATTTATACAATTGATAGATGGAAATGCATCGAAGACTGTAACTACCAAAGAAGCTGAAGAATCTCAGGATAACGACCACTGATGAAGAACAGACTCAGCATAATCACTAGAGAGGACAAAGAGTTAGGTGTATGATCTGACAGAGGACTTGGATGATAAATATGCATAGAACAAATAAGAGATGGTTGCTTCTATTGAGATGTATTCATGCGAGTATAATCATACTGTGTGCAACAGCTGAAACGCACAGAAGAGGTGTAGCACATTGAATTGAAATAATACACAGAGCATAAAGCACAAAAGAAATAGATAGATAAAAAATGCTTATCTGAGAGAGGAAGAGAAATATTAGGTGTGCATTTAGAGATAGAGAAGAACAACAAAATACTCAAGGAGATGCGAGCAGGAAGACATTTATGCAGGCAAAGAAGAGNAGGTGATGGTAGCACTATATAAAGGGGTTCAAGCAATGTAATGAGACATGAAGAGAAGTATTGTGTTTGGAGTGGTAGCTCAATAGGAGGATGCCCCCTTGAAGAGGCAAGTGAACAGGAGAGGATCCCTTCCATAATAGGATCCATTGTATGGTGTTGCCCTACCCTAAGGGTTTCTATAATAAAGTTGTGGTTTTCTAGATGGTTTCATAGATCTTGTGTGGTGATTGTATTCAGATATCTTCAGATCTATTGTGATACTTTGTATTCAGGTCTTTGGTTCTTAACAGACTGTAACTACCAAAGAAGCAGAAGAATCTCAGGATAACGACCACTGATGAAGAACAGACTCAGCATAATCACCAGAGAGGACAAAGAGTTAGGTGTATGATCTGACAGAGGACTTGGATGATAAATATACATTGAACAAATAAGAGATGGTTGCTTATGTTGAGATGTATTCATGCGGGTATAATCATACTGTGTGCAACAGCTGAAACACATAGAAGAGGTGTAGCACATTGAATTGAAATAATACATAGAGAATAAATCACAAAGGAAATAGATAGATAAAAAATTCTTATCTAAGAGAGGAAGAGAAATATGAGGTATGCATTCAGAGACAGAGAAGAAGAACAAAATTCTCAAGGAGATGTGAGCAGGAAGACATTGATGCAGGCAAAGAAGAGAAGTGCAAGAGAACAATGATGAGACTGGTAAGCCTTTTGACAAACATTGTATCATTGTAATAAGTTTCAGGAACAAATATTTTATATTCAAGGTGGTAGGGAGGTGTTAGGGAGGACAATTGTCCTCACAGTTTCAAGTGGGTGCTTAAACACAGGGAGTTGTAGCTTCCATCTGGTTGCAACCAGAAAAACCAGGGTGGTAGGGTGGTGTAAGGGAGAACTATTGTTCTTTGTTATACAGGTTGGTGCCTTTGTGACTAGAATTTGGTGCTTCCATCCAGTTGGTGCTAGAACACTTAGGGAGTTGGTGCTTCCTTCTAGTGGGTGCTAGAGAAACTAGAGAATTGGTGCTCTCAACAATTTTTTTGTTGTAAAACAAAGGTTGTAGCCTCAATATGAGTTGGAGCTCATAAGAATGATAATGTACAGAAAATAAAGATTACTTATCATATCAAGAAGAAGAGGTTTTTCCCTTTATGGGTTTCCTTAGGAAATATCTGTCTCTGTATATTTCATGTGTGTGATTGATGTTGAATATTCTATTGCTTACTTCCCTGCATTATTGTGATCGTCATTGAGTGTTCTGTAAAGTGTTTAAAATGGGCATAATTGTTTAAGCACAATAACAACTGATTCACCCCCCCCCCTCTCAATTTTCCAACAATTGGTATCATAGTCAGTTCCTTTTATCTAAGGGTAGATCCTAGAGATTAAACATGACTAGCCATGAAGGAGCTTCAACCAATAAGGCCCCCCTGTTCAATGGAACAAACTTTGCCTTATGGAAAGTTAGGATGAGAACCTACATAATGGATTTAGGTTCAAATGTATGGGATGTGGTAGACAATGGTTATGTAAAGCCCATTGTACTAGCTAATAGGGATGACAAGATAGAATTCAACTTCAACACTAAGGATATGAATTCTATTCTAAGTAGGCTTGCAGAAGTTGAATTTGTAAAAGTTATGCACTTAGAAACTGCCAAAGAAATGTGGGACAAATGCATTAGCAGTTATGAAGGTAATGACAAGGTAAAGGACACCAAGATTCAAACCTATAGAGTACAGTTTGAAAAACTAAATATGAAAGAGGATGAAATTGTTGGGAATTACTTTTTGAGAGTTGAAGAACTAGTAAATGCAATGAAAGCAATTGGTGAAAAAATTGAGGAAGCCTCTTTAGTTCATAAATTTTTTAGATCTCTACTAGATAGGTTCAACCCAAAGGTTTATGCTATAGAAGAACTTAGTGATCTAAAATATTTGGATTTTGATCAACTTCTAGGAACGTTGACTACATATGAAATGAGGATAGTTAAAGATAAACCCACCTCTAGAGAAGCATCATTTAAATCAGATAAGAATGAGGATTCTGAGACTGCTGAAATTGAAGCAAAATTTGTGATAAGACTAAAGAAATGATCAGGCAAGTACCAAGGCAAATTGCCCTTCAAATGTTTTAACTGTGGGAATATAGGTCACTTTGCATCTAAGTGTCCATAGAAGAAACAGGATCAGAATTCTGAAGGTGAAAATAAGTACAAACCCAAGAGATTTGGTAAAAATAAAAGTTTATGTGTAAACAATGATGACTCTTCAGAAGACACAGATAGTGACTCTTCCTATGAAGATAAGATTAATGAATTTATGCTTATGGAAAAAGAGTATTATGATAATGAAAGGAGAGGAAGTGATGTTGATGATGAAGAAGTTGTGGTTGACTTAGAAGGAGAACAGATCAATGCTCTAGAAGAAATTGCTAGACTCAGATCTTAGAAGAAAAAGAAAAACAATTGCTGATACAGTTCGAGAAAGACAATAAAGAAATTGATGAAGGCTTTGCCCTGCTAAAAGTGGAATTAGAAGAGGCAAAGAAAATATAGGACATTCTGAAACAACAGTTATCAAAAAAGAAGGGAAGATGTGAATCATTGGAAGAAGAGGTAGTAAAAACCAAAAAAGAGATGGAGAAGTTTAAAACATTGTATCTCCAAAATATTCTAAGCATTAAAGCCACCGTAGAACTAAATGTTATTCTGAGAAAACAGAGATCTCCTTTGTTGAAGACTAGTTTAGGCTATGTAAATGGTTCAAGTAGAAAACAACCAGAAAACAAATATCCAGTAAAGATGATCAAGTTCCAAGTCAGCAGACAATGGGACCATGAGAGTACTCTGTCACCAAAACCTAATAAAGACAATATGATCCTTGATGAAAAACAAAGAGATCACAATATGGAGCAACAACTGCCAAGAATAAGGCCATCCTTCAGGTACCAAAATTTCTTCCATGGTTACTATTTTTACTATTCTAATTTTGGTCATAAGATTGCAAATTGTCAAATTGAGTTTAGAGACTTGCAACTGAGGAGGTCAAGAAATAAACAATCTTTACAACATAAAACTAAGCATCCAATAAAAAGAAAATGTAGGACCAATCAATTTGACCTACTGAACAATGAGATTGAATGTTATAACTTTCATAACTTCGGCCTCAAAGTTGCAAACATCCATTTGAAGAAGTACAAGGCAGATCCAAAGATACATCCTTTAGCTAGAAATGCCAACACATGGAAAAAGAAAGATAATGAAAAATGTGTTCTAGTAATTTCAGCTCAAAAACAAAAATACCCCTGGTATATAGATAGTGGATTTTCCAAGCACGTGACTGGAGACAAGGATAATTTTATGTCTATAAGTAAAAGCAAAACAAGAAATTTAACCTTTGGAAATGATTAACTAGGTAAAATCAAGGGTAAAGAGATGGTGAGTTTGAGTAATGGTAAAGGAAAAGACCAGGATGTTCTGCTTGTAGATGGGATGAAACATAATTTTCTCAGTGTAAGTGAAATGTGTGATAGAGGATGTGAAGTGGTTTTCACTTACAAGGATTGTAAGATAAAGTGGGTAAACTAAGGAAAAGTGGTGGCTAAAGGCATAAGGACAAAAAATAATGTATATGTGCTGAAAGAAGATAAAGAAGAATGCCATCTAAGAAAACATGATGAAAGTTGGTTATGGCATAGGCGACTTGGACATCTAAACTTTAACCACTTAATCAAGCTCAAAAATCTTGAGGCAGTAAAATATCTTCCAAGGATATCAAATCCACAAGTGTCTGTGTGTAAACCCTTCCAACTAGGAAAGCTAACTAGGACACAGTTTAAATCCAAGAGCTCTACTTTAACAAAGAAACCACTCCAATTAGTCCATATGGATTTATGTGTACCATCAAGACAGGAGAGAACAGAGAAGGAAAAATACTTTATGTTGGTCATTGATGATTACTCCAGACTTACTTGCGTTTCTTTTCTCAAAGAAAAATATGATGCATTTGAGAAATTTAAAATATTTAAGGCTTTAACTGAGAATCAAATAGGAAAGAGGTTAAAGGTCATAAGATCAAACAGCGGAGGAAAATTTATGTCAAGTGATTGCAAGGAATTCTGTGATAAACATGGGATCAAGAGAGAATACACAATCCCAAGAAATCCACAACAAAATGGAGTAGTTGAGAGGCAAAATAGAACAGTGCAACAAATGGACAGGTCAATGATGAATGAGAAGAAAATTTCTCAAAGTTATTGGGTAGAAGAAATACACACAATAGTCCATATTCTTAACAAATCCTACCTCATACCACATAGTGACAAGACACCTTATGAACTGTGGTATGGAAGACCTGCTTCAATCAAACACTTCAAAGTCTTTAGGAGTAAGTGCTACATAAAGAATATTAATTGAAACCTTGGCAAGTATGATGACATGGTTGATGAAGGCATCTTCTTAGGATATGCTACCAATAGTAAAGGATATAGATGATTTAATAAAATATTGCATAAATTAGTTGATTGCATTGATTTAAAGGTTGATGGAGTCCCAGTAAGAGAGGTTTTAAATATTGAGTCTACTACAGAGGACACAGCTGAAAATGAAGATGAACAGGTCCAAGAATCAGATGGACAAGAGACACCTAGACAAGAAGTGTCAGGACAACAATAAACATCAAATCCTTCCTCCAGAATTACTCAAAAGAATCATCCTGAAAGTCAGATAATTGGTGAGAAGGACAAAGGTGTAAAAACCAAGAGAATGATAATCAAAGACACCGAGCAATCACATATCTCCTTCATATCCATGGTGGAACCCAAGAACTTTAATGAATCTAGTAAAGACGTAAATTGGTTAAAATCAATGAATGAGGAACTGGACTAGATTGAAAAGAATGACACTTGGGAACTCATTCCTAGGCCAACAAATAAAAATGTAATAGGATCAAAATGGGTCTACAAAATAAGATGAATGAGCAATGAAATATTCTAAAAAATAAGGCTAGATTGTTCTGCAAAGGATATGCTCAAATAGAGGGACTGGATTTTGATGAAACATTTGCGCTTGTAGAAAGATTAGAATATATTAGAATGTTTCTTTCCTATGCTTTTCATAAACAATTTAAATTATATCAAATGGATGTCAAGTCATCTTTTCTAAATGGATATCTAAAAGAAGAAGTTTATATGGAACAAACAGAGGGTTTCCAATTGTCAGATAACCCTAACTTTGTCTGCAAGTTGAAGAAAGCCTTATATGGGTTGAAACAAGCCCTCATTCCTGGTATTACAGACTAGATAAGTATCTTCAAGACAAAGGGTTCAAGAGAGGAACAATTGACAAAAATCTATATATCAAAACTGAGGGTAATGATTTTCTCATTGTGTTGGTCTATGTAGATGACATCATCTTCGGAAGAAATAATGCTTCATTGGTACAATGGTTTGCTTATTACATGCATTCTAAATTTGAAATGTCTATGATAGGGAAACTGTCATTTTTTCTTGGTCTGCAAATTACTCAGAGGTATGAAGGATTATTTCTTTCTCAGGAGAAATATGTAAGAGAAATGTTGAAAAGGTTTCAAATGGAATATTCCACACCTATGGTCACTGGATGCAAGTTAAGTAAGGATGATGACTCACCTAATGTTAATCAGAGTTCATATAGGTCTATGATAGGCAGCTTATTGTACATCACAACATCCCGTCCAGAAATAATGCATGTTGTTGGAATGGTAGGAAGGTATCAGGCTACACCTAAATAGAGTCATTTGTTAGTTGTCAAAAGAATATTCAGATACTTGAAAGGAATAATGGACTATGGCCTATGGTATCCTAGGAATCAAAATTTTCAACTATCAGTCTATTCAGATGTTGATTGGGATAACTACGTGGATGAAAGGAAAAACATGAGTGGAGGTGCATTCTTCTTAGGAAATTCCCTTGTATCATGGTTAGTAAAGAAGCAAGGTTCCATTTCCTTATCGACTACAGAAGCTGAGTACATTGTAGCTGTGACTTGTTGTACCCAAGTATTATGAATGATTCAGACACTTGCAGACTTGGAGGTAAAATATACAACATCGATCCCAATTCATTGTGATAATACTAGTACAATCACTATGTCAAATAATCTTGTATTTCACTCCAAGACCAAGCATATACCCATCAAGTATCACTTCTTGAGGGAACAGGTGACCAACACTGTTGTTTCTTTTCATTATATTCCATCCAAAGATCAAATTGATGATATCTTCACTAAAACGATTGTAAAATCTCAGTTTGAGTATTTATGCCAAAAGATGGGCGTGACCCCATTATAAACCTAAGAGATTCCATCCCATCAGGGGGAGTATGTGTTGGTTGAATATCTGATACCTTCGAAAAAAAAAATACTGCAACAGCTCAGGGGGAGCATGTTTTCTTTGACATTGATGTCAAAGGGGGAGAAAAGGTGATGCTATAGTTGGAGGTCTAAGAAGAATAATGCAGACTTTCAGGGTTGCCATCAATGCCAAAGGGGAATATTGTTGGCATGTTTATAGGTAGAGTGTGCTTGTTGTTGATGGCAAGAACAATAGCAACGATGGCATGTATACAAGCAAGAACAACAACAATGATGGAATGATTAATAGCAGAGTGTGCAAGAAAATCTCAGGAGGAATAGCGCAGAGTTTCATGCAGAGCGCAAGTGTGCACCGGGGCCGAGGTTAATTCCATTACCAAATCTGAGGAGAGATAGCGTTCTTAGAAATGTAGACGAGACCCAAAGTCATCAGGAATCTCAGAACCTTTGACACTTAAAAATTATTCCAAGTCGGGAGGATGCACAAGCTCAGGAGGAGGAGTGACAGTGGTCATTGGATCACCAATCCCAAATACCCATTGTCCGTTATATTAGAGTCCAGTGACCAGAGGAAGCGTAGAGGAGAAATAAAGATATGATCCATTGGATCTGAGCACTGAGGACCAACAGTCGTCGGATCCAGTATAACTATAAAGAGGACAATGGTCAAGAACCATCCTCCAACTCTGCGAAATGCGATGTCGCGATGAGATATAAGTTGTTGGATCAAAAGGACATATGGCGAGAGATCAACATTTCACTGACTCGTGAACTGAAATATTCAAAGGCGAGAGTTGTAGGAACTCGTGATGTCTGAGTTCGCTAGTTGATATAGACTGTTAGATCATGGGGAGTTGTGAGTCATTGATCTGACACTCACAAATATGGGGAAGGAAGGAGGAAAATACCTGAGGAGCTGGGAGCTGGAAAAATCCTAGTCGTTCATTTGTGAAGGACACGTGGCATCCAATAAGCATATTCATAGAATCGTGAATCGAAAGAACTACGTCGAGCAGTCTGCAGACATTGTGAAGTCTGATTTTGTGATATTGATCACAATCGTTGGATCGAAGAATGTTTTCATTCGTTGATTTAGACGAGGTTTCGGAAAATCAAAACTCGGAAGAAGGGAGGTGATTAGTCCTCCAAATTCATGAAATGCAAAGTCCCGATATGATCTGGGCCATCGAATCACCAAGGATCGTGGGTCGTCGATCTAGAGAAGGTTTCGAAAAATTGGAAGTCGGGAGAAGGGAGTTGAGTAGTCCTCCAACTTTGCGAAATGTGACGTCCCAATAAGATCTGGACCATTGGATCACAGAGGGTTGTGGGTCGTCCATTTGACACAAAGCATTGAATCAAGAATCGGGAGTTGGAAGAGTCAGGGTTGGCTCACATTCAAACACCCAAAATGCGAGGTTGTGATTTGATCACAGTTGTTGATGGAGGTAGCATTGTGGACCATTGATATGACACTGCAAAATAAGTTAGCGATCTCATGAAATGCAAAGGGCTCGAATGTTTGGCCCATGGTCATAGGCAAGGTCACATCGTTGAAGGATTAAGGGAGGAGCTAGCATGTCTCTAGGCTCCACTTCAGAGCTCGGGAGATCGGGAGTTAGGAGATTCGGGGTGACTCAAAACAGATGAACCGAAACATGAAGTCCCCAAGTGATTGGCCCCTGGTCACTGCTGGTGGTCATGCAAAAGGAAGGGGCTTAGCCATAAATGCTAGTGGCCACTATGCATATTTCTTAGAAAGGGAAAACGTGCCAAAGGGATGAACGTGCGAGAGTTTTCTCAGTAACTGCCAGAACAAAGTGATTGCATATTACAGAGAATTCAAGGAGTTGTAGGGTGACTGGCAGAGGAGCCGAAGAGTTTCGAGGTAACTTCCAGTGAACTGAAAATTCATCATTTAAAAAATTGACAGATATAAATGCGTCGAAGATTGTAACTTCCAAAGAAGCCGAAGAATCTCAGGATAACGACCACTGATGAAGAAAAGACTAAGCATAATCACCAGAGAGGATGAAGAGTTAGGTGTATGATATGACATAGGACTTGGATGATAAATATACGTAGAACAGAGAAGAGATGATTTCTTCTGTTGAGAGTTATTCATGCGGGTAGAAGCATGTTGTGTGCAAGAGATGAAATGCACAGAAGAGAAGTAGCACATTGAATGGAAATAATACATAGGGCATAAAGAGAAGAAGAAAGAGATAGAGAAAAAGTTCTTATCTGATAGAGGAAGAGAAAGTTGAGGTGTGCATTCATAGATAGAGCAGAATAACATAAATCTCAAGGATATCTGAGCAGGAAGACACTGATGCAGGAAGAGCAGAGCAATGGAACAGAACAATGATGAGACTGGTAAGCCTTTTGAAAAACATTGTATCACTGTAATAAGTTTCAAGAACAAATATTTTATATTCATGGTGGTAGGGAGGTTCTAGGGAGGACATTTGTCCTCAGAGTTTCAAGTGGGTTCTTGAACATAGGGAGTTGTAGCTTCCATCTGGTTGTAGCCAGAAAAACCAGAGTGGTAGGGTGGTGCAAGGGATAACTATTGTTCTCTGTTATACAGGGTGGTGCATGTGTGACTGAAAGTTGGTGCTTCCATCTAGTTGGTGCTGGAACACTCAGGGAGTTGGTGCTTCCTTCTAGTGGGTGCTAGAGAAACTAGAGAGTTGGTGCTCTCAGCAAGTTGTTGCTTGTAAAATAGAGGTTGT
>JASDQU010817030.1:35376-45799 GCA_032191745.1 Picea mariana | reverse complement strand
TTAATATTTAGTTCAGCTACAACAACAACGACTTAAATCTAGACATTAACTCTATAATTCCTGTTCTAATTGGCAAAATATGACATTTATCATAATAGAAAACTGAAAGCGAGCATAACATTTAGGGTTACAGTAGCGTTGATGGACCTAAAATGCCAACCCCCAAACGTACTAAGTTGTTCATCATTTCTTTGTTCTCCGAATGATGAAGAGGAGAAAAAAGTAATGACTGAGACGAGAGGCACAATGCCTAATTCTTTTGCTTAGTCTTCGCTATTTATATCGCTATTCTCTTTGTAATCTATTCGCTTTGGATATGCACCTGCCTTTCCTGCATCCTTTCGTTCTGTTACTTTCGATGCAGAGGGATACTGGTGAAAGGTAAAGGAGGAAAATATCTCCGCTACAGAAAAAAAAAAAATAATTGGAGAAAGGTTAATGCATTTCAGACTCACACCAGGGAAAGCCAATCTGCCCCTAAATGCTATTACAACCTTGTTATTTCTATCTAAGGCTTGTTCCCCCAATACTCGTGGATCATGCTTAAAAGGAAAAATCCACAGTTGCAAAAGTTGTAGCCAGTTAAATACCTTACTACAAATCGAGATGTAGTGCCATACCCATATCCTAAAGCATTAGCACACATAGAAAATACAATAACATATATAACATAGACAGTTTCTTATTCATCAATTGTTACAAAACCAATACCATATCCAGATGTTCTACCATATCTTGATGTTGAAAGTTGAAGCACCAGTAGTTCCAGTAGCATAAGCTAGTTCTAGGTGCATCCTTCGGGGACACCCATATCAAATTGGGCCATTCTTATTAATGCTTAGGTTTCCAGGGCACCACACAATGACCTGCATATGCATTTGTAAAGTTGTATGGCAAGTTACAACCACGTGGAGGATACACTATTCAACATGCAGGAGTGGCATGCATTGGGAAAGGTGAACCACATGTTTATACCCCAAATATAATGGGAATTCGGTTTTTAGCTTCCTTGAGTCAGGCTCCTTCTTCATCAACGACATTGCAGGGAATTCCTTGAAGGGGAAGAAGCTTGTCGTAGTGGTCATGGGCTAGTCAGATTCGAGCGTGGGTTGGCACTCTCCTGCAATTCCTCTACCACAACATTTTCAACACAACAATCTAGAGAGTTAAACATCCTCATCATCCCTAGCGGCATCCAAGTGGGCTCATCTGATATGTGGCGAATTGACAATTACTAAAGAAGAATCCATAGGAAACACTAGAGGATTACTAGAACAAACTTTAGAGAAGCAGGTCAAGCCTTCTAAGCTCCAACAACATCATAAACAGTCATAACCACATGAAAAACAATGCCGAGCAACATCTTAAGGACAAAAAAATGCAAAGGTCACGCTCCTTGGTGTTTGCCGGGCACTGTGAAGGTAACTGCCACTAACTTGTGCACTCTAAACAATGTTGGCCATTGCAGACTACCATTTAAGCACTTCGTTATTGCAAATTCTGCTTTCCTAAAGATTGTCAAACATAAAAGTGGCATCATTCCTGTCAAATATAGAAGGTAGAGACGAATTCCTAGACCTGTATTACACGCATACACGTCTTTGTTTTTAAAAAACTCTCATATATTTTCATTCCATTTTAGGGTTTTTTCATAGAATACTTGAATACCTTGTAATGTATGCAGAGTACAATGTACGAGGAAGGGGAGAATTGGATTCACCATTAATGGTGATTCCTATTTCAATTTTGTGCTTGTGAGCAATGTTGGAGGCGCAGGGGATGTGCAGGCTGTTTTTATCAAAGGTTCAAACACCGACTGACAACCCATGTCTCGAAACTGGGGACAAATTTGGCAGAGCTATTCTTACTTGGATGGGCAGAGTCTGTCGTTCAATCATCAATGTCACTACAAACGATGGAAAGAGCGTCGTTTCCAAATGAACCACACGAATAGCAAGGCCAAGCAACATTTTAAGGATGGACCAGGAAGGAACCACATGAACAACAAGCCCAAGCAGCATATTAAGGACGGGAAGAAAGAAGACAACGAAGGTTCAGGTGACGGGAAGATAGCCTCAGATCCAGGAGAAAGGTATGCCATGGGTTCTGCTACTAAAAAAAATTAGCCATTTTTTATTTTAAAAAAATTGACACAATAGTGAATAGGTTTGTTTTTCAACGTTCATTTTTGTGCGTTTTGTGAAACCACTGATAACTCCACATGTCTTTTTTGTTATCTGTACCATAAATAAGGGGTTCTCATACACCAATTTGATGTGTTGGCTTGGCCGTGACCTTAAAAATAGATTATTATTATTATTATTATTCTGAAACTACTGCTAACTACATATGCTTTTCTTTGCTCTCTGAATTCATTCTCCTACAAATAGATTAGAAGAAATATTAAAAAATTGCAAATAAATTAAAAAAAATATTAAAAAATATTACATGTCTACCCATAACAGTAGACACTTTTTTAAGAAAAAAAACACACAATTTTTTTTTGGAAAAAAAAAAATCATATCTCATTTCAATTTTACACAAAAAAAAATTCACATCTAACTTTTATAGTTGTCACCTGCTATATCCCTGGGAAGCTTGGGGATTCAGCTATAGAGCAAGAACAAGAACGTGAAATGAATCTTCTAGCTTCCCTACTGCTGCCTTAAGGTAGGGACTAATAAGATGAAGAATTGATTGGTTAAACAAATGTGTTGTAAATACTTAACAAGTTTATAAAAAGTGTTAAATGGAATATGGAGTTTAAACTTTAAGTTAAATGCTTTGATATGGGTGTGAGAAGATTAAAAAGATGGAAATCCGTTTATAATAGTCTTTGCTACTGGCTTAAAGCAGGGACTAATAAGATGAAGAATAGCAAAAGTTCTTGGGAAAAATCTCTAAAAAGTAAAACATAAAGAATCTCTTTTGGGAAAGCTCCATTAAAAAGCTAGTTAGTAATTTTAGAGACTATAATTTTTACTAAAAAAAAATTAAGTATTCATTAAAAATGATAGTGAATTATGATTAAGAAATCCTTGAAAAACTTGATCATAAATAAACATATAAAATTCCCAATTACACATAAACTATATAATTATCACACATACACTATACAATTATCAAATTTATCATGGATTATTAATATGATGTAATGTTAAGCACTTTGTAATGTTATAATTTAATGGTGGAGATAATACATCATTATAATAATAATTTAGATTTAAATATTTATATCATATGTAATTTTATTGGCAATCTTATTTGGTTTCTTCATTATAGTTACATTTCTACATTTAGGCATAGAAGAGAGTATTGAGTAGTGAAGTTATAATTCAGTGGTTGAGGCGATGCATTATAATAATAATTTAGGTTTAAATTTTTATATAAGATAAATTTTTATTAGTCATTTTATTCCGTTTCTTCATTAAAGTTACATTTTCACAATTAAGTTTATAAGAAGAGTTTTGTTATGTTGTAATGTGAAGTGTTTTGTGAGATTATAATTTAGTGGTTGAGATGATACATGATTATAATAATAACTTAAGTTTAAATCTTTATATTAAATATAATTATTATTGGTCATCTTATTTGGTCCTTTCATTATAATTACTTTTCTATATTTAATCATATAAGTATTCTTGACCTTGCCACTTAAAACTCTAATTGCATAATAGATTGATTGTGTGGATATTGACCTTGTCACTTAAAACTCTAATTGCATAATAGATTGATTGTGTGGATATTGGTTGAGGCTTCAACACTAATACTTCAAATCTAAAATCTAAGGATACTCACATTTTCATATTCATATATAAATGTGTGCTTTATTGGTTTATCTTCATTGTATCATAGTTTTTTTTATTAGTCCTTACGTTTTATGATGGGAATATAGGAATTGGCTTGTCGTCTTTTCTATTACTTGACATTTTAATCTAAGCTTGTATTATCCATTTGGCCAAAGTTTCTCGTTAGAGAGTATTTAAAAACTTTATTTCCACCAATTAAATCTTTTATTCTTCTTTGACCTTATCTCGAGGTGACTTTCATTACTCATGTCATTTCCTATGTTTGAACTTAGAAAACAAAGAAATTGTAAATACAGTTCATTCTACACACAATGAAGTCAAGTAATGCTACATATTGTTTTAAAAATAATAGGATACTCATAAAATTATGTAATAATGACACTAAGAGTTTAGTTTTTTTTTTCCACTTTGGTAACCTAAGTTCAGCCATATTATTTTGACATCATAAATGTTACAACATTAGAGAAATTGTGATAGCCTCATCACAAATTAGACGAGAATGAATAATTTAATAAACAATATAACTTGAAGTCTAGAAAAGCTACTTGAGGTTCACGATGCTTCTAAAGTGGAGTGAAAGCCTTTGTCAGTCCTCAACCTCAACAAGCTAGCTCTTGGCCTCTAATATTCATCAACCTTAGTGAGCTAGCTTTTAGTAAGTTGTTTGATCATTTTTAGGTTATGTTTTTGCAAATTTCTCTAAAACTTGATGTTGTGTATTACAAAGTTTGTTAAACATTTTCAAGTACTTGACATGGCTTCAACTCTCGTGGATGTCAACGAGTCTCCTATCAAGTTACTTCCACATACGTAATTACTTCCAAACATGACACTATCATCTAGATGCATCACCTAAATATCTAAATTCATAACATATGAAATATCTCCTCGAGCTTGCCATGAAATGGCAAGTATAATTTTTGGTAATATTTAAAATATTTATCTGCAATATAAACCTTTTGACCCAATTTGCTTTCGAGCCATTCCCCCTAATGTAAACATAAAGACAATGGTGCCTCCTCCCAAATAATCCCCCAACCCAATAATGCTCACCATTGTTTCAAAGCCAATGAGTCTAATTAGAAAATTACTATATACATCAACTATAAAATTATTTAAGCTATCAATATGGTCTAATATTCTATAGGGTTCATAATGATTACTTGTAATAAACATGAGCACATGTATGTCTAGTATGATATTGCAGATGGCCAAGGAGCTCCTTTGCATTAATGAGAGAATACCTACATTTATAGCACATAGAGTCACTCATAGGAGAGGATGGTGCAAATCATGGAATAGCTATGGCAAGGTAAAAACCATATTTTTTTCTTGTAATAATTAGAACACACATAAAAAAAAAACTTCCAAACTAAACAAAAGGAAAAAGATAAACAAAATACATAGTAGACTTAAACTTCAACACACACACACACATGTATGTTTCCAAGAAAAAATGTGTTTTTCATTCAAGAAAAATTAAAAACACATTCCACATGGTGCATGATGCACAATTGTCAAAATTTGTGCTACTGTCAATACATATCATTGAACTGTCGATAGTTCTGCCCACTATTCATTAGAAAGATAATCTTGATATAGACATGTCTAAAAAAATTACATTACATTTCATCAAAACTCATAGTATATATATATGAATTTTTTTTCTTGTAAGTTTCAAATTTATTTCAAAATTAAATTTGAAAGGAGCATAAATGATCAATTAAAACAAAGAAACTTCATCCCACAATGTCAGGATAATCATCTCACATTGTTAGGAAGACTGGGAAATGGATGCATTACCACTTCCACTCTCTCCAACTAAAGATGCAATGGTGCCTTTGAGTATTTCAAGTGAAAACTTGTAAAATATTTGAATGTCAAGTCATGATGGATACTTAAGTGTACATGTATAAGCTCAATATCACCTTGAATATCCTCAAGTACCAATCCATCTGTATCATATACATCAATTTTTGGCTTCCTATCAATTGTCTAAACATCTTATAAGCTACAACTTGTTCTTGTATGGATTATTCCCTATCAGTCTTTTGCCACTGCCAATACACAAAAACAAAAAATTCGTGTTATTAAATATGCACAAAACCTACAACCTTTCATTCCTTGAATGTGAAAAAAATACTTGTTACCTTTCATTTCTTGATTGTGAAAAAAATACTCTTGTTAACTATAAAGAGAATGGTTTTACTTCAAACTACCAAAAATAAAAATAAAACAAATTTGAGCAACCCCGTTATAGTGATGGTTATAAAGAACTTGTTAACTATGAAGAGAATGGTTTTACTTCAAACTACCGAAAATAAAAATAAAACAGATTTGAGCAACCCCGTTATAGTGATGGTTATAAAGGACTTGTTAACTATGAAGAGAATGGTCTTACTTCAAACTACCAAAAATAAAAATAAAACAAATTTGAGCAACCCCGTTATAGTGATGGTTATAAAGTACATGTAGTTATGATCTCACTTGCTATATATATATTTTAAAAAAAACTCCTTACTTGCCATATTCATTAAAGCTCTGTGCATTTAGCCCTAACAATTTTTGGGAATGTTGAGAGACTTTATAAGCCATGACTAACCTGCTCAAAGCCACATCTGAGAAGTCCATTGAAAGTATGCCATTCCTTTGTCTTTTGCGTAAGTCTCCCTCGAATTTTAGCTTGCCGGGGCAATGGTGGAAGTGGAGACAACGGGAAAAGCTATTCATTCTCCACTTGTAGCCTTGGGCAACGTGTTACTACTAATAGGGGTTGAAGTTTCACTAAGTACCGTTGACTTATATTCATATGTAATTACTTTCATATGTCACCTTTGATTTGCACCTAGCATGTAAGAGTAACATTTATCAAGTACTCTTAGCTTTGTTGCTCTGCATTTTACAAGGAAAGCTAGTTGAGTGTTATATATGTTGGAACTTTGTAGAAGATTTTCTTGAATCCATTGGGCACTATCATAGATATTGTGTTTTGCAATGAGGCCAAGGGTGAATGAGTTTAGTAATTTAAAGGTTGTAATTATTACAACTTAGTATGCAAATATTTTTTGAGGGTGTTGATAAGGTTGAACGGCCCAATGCAATCAGTTGGGATTATCTCCAATGAAAGGCCCCAATCAGATTTTACATTACTATTTAGAATAGAGAACCCATTTGGTTTATGGTTCGACAACCTTCAAATGGTTTTGAGTTGTTTTACCAAATGCAGTCTGATCCATCATTTAGGTTTTTGGAAATGTAATGAATAAGATGCAACTAATCTAATATGAAAAATACGAAATGATGCTGAGGCTAAACTAACAAAAGTGATGAGGTAAACATAGCACCAAACATATTACTGCTCTACACCATTAATGAAAAGTTATTAAGAAAATAAAATAAAAAATTTAAATAACCAATTACATCACAAAAAAGTCTGAAAATGGATAGTTGGCTATAGTACTATGCTTATGACTATAAACAAACAATTTGTAAGATAAACAAAGTAAGACAAATAGCTCATACATGAGAAATGTCTACATTATAAAACCAAATTTTTACACCACTCCAAAACTTAATAAAATAGCACAGATATTTCTACAAATCATAGGTTTTAGAATTGAAGTTTGTCTCCAAATGGCTTGGCCAACAATGATTTATCATTCATTATTTTTATAAAAAAGTTTACAAAATTACCGAAGAAAAAATTCCCTTATGCCTATCAATTTCATCTTATTTATATAAATATAAGGAGGAGGGAAACTCATGGGCTTGATACACCTGGATGACTATTTGTTTCCCCTCATTGCCTATTGGTTGCCCCTATCACTTCATCTTCTTTTCGCCTATGATGATTCAATTCCCCTTGATTGTTCCAACATTTTACTTGGTTGTTAGCATTCCCTTTTAGGTTGTTCAAATCCTCCTCTATAAGATAACTTCCTACTTGGCTTAAGGAAGCTTCTTCCTTTTCTCTTCTCCATTTTCTTACAAAGACCACCCATGGCTCAAAAGGCCATACAAGTGTTTCCCCATGAGAAAAGGCATGTTGCTTGAGTGAGGATATGTATTATGGAATACATTGACTTATCCTTTTCTCATATTTCTCCATTTTAGGCAATATAGTCTTGATTCATGTTATGTGTTTAGTAGGAGCTTCAATAAAACTCTTTGGATAACGACTTCATTAGTCTTGGGGAGAGTTCTAGTATCCTTCTTTTTGGTGCTAATATAACTTTCCAAATCTTTGGACACCATTGCTTGTGAAAATAAATTATTCTTAGGTCCAAAAGAAGGGGGGTGACATTTGTGTACCATTTTCTCTATGCGTTGCCATATCCTAGTAGATACATTGACCTCATGAGTAATCCCTTGGAGAGCATAATAAGATTTATGCTGCATTGTTTCAGATCGGATCCCATTTCTTGCAGGGATTCTGAGAGAAATATGTGCAAGCATAAATCTTTCCCTATGGTCTCCAGTTCTTTATGTGCAAGCATAAATCTTTATATTTCCCTTGGAGAGCATCATGAATATTTCCCTATGCTTGCACATATCTTGGTCTCTAGTTCCTATGCTTGCAAATATCTTGGGCTTCATGACTTCTACTATATCTTGGTCTCCAGTTCCTATGCTTGCACATATTTCATGTCGTCTAGTATAACTTTCCCTTGTGCTTGTAGATGTTATGTTGTGTTATAGAATCCCTCTACATAATGATCAATTCAATATGTACTCTTAAGGCCTACTCAATGGACTCAAGAGTTTAATAATTGTTGGATTTATAATATTCAACTTGTCATTCTTCTTCTCTTGTAACCTTTTTTGCTTTTATCTTATCCCTCTTCCTTTCAACTTCAACATTTTTATGGGTCTTCTTCTTCTCCTCCTACTACTATAGTTGTCCTTTCTCTAATTGGCATTATTTCCCCAAGATATTTGAGTATTTCAATTAGCTCTTGAGGTTGACTTGCAACCATCTTTCCTGAGGACCTCTCTTCCACTTTTTGCATCCATTGGAGGCCGTGTGGAAGTTCTTGCAAAATGTTAGAAAATCCGAAAAAATAGAGCATACAAGGTTAACTTTTCAAATCAAATTAATTGAAACTAGTAGGTTCCTTCTAACCATTCAAATTAGAAAAGATTTTAGGGTTTTCAAGAATATTAAACTGAATTTGAGATGCATCCCATAGTAGTGAGATGATTGCTCAAATTTTGAATGTGAATTTCTAATGTAGGTTCAAATTGGGAAATAAGACTTGCATGCAAGAATCGATACTGAAAATTGTTCCCTTAAATGTTTGAACCAAAACATTCTCACATTATTTAGCAGCCTTGGGCATTACTAAGAGGAATAACCCATCAGATCAATATATTTACTCATTGAACCGTGATATGTGATACATGCATACTTTCATTCATTATTAGAAAATCATTATGATTACTAAAGTTTGAAAAAGGTGGTGGTTCAAGATATTGCGATATTGAATTTAACCAAGATAAGACATGCTTTAAAGTGTGTGAAAATGCAAAAGTAACAAACATAATTAAAAAGAACCCAATTTGAACTTTAAAGTATTTCACACATGCAAAGAGTTTGAAAGCAGAGGGAGCATGATCTAAGAATTGGGGCCATTCTCACTATCTTTTGACAAGGGAGGACTAATTTGGCTTGTTATCCCAATTTTGTGGATAGATAAGGAGATGATTTCTCGAGGCCCTTAGGTTGTAGATGTGGAGTGTCGAGAGACTACATGACTAGCAGTACCCTTTGCATAGATGGAAAACCCACTCACCACCACATATGTTCACAGGTTTACGGATGGAATCCACCACACCATTTGGCTTCCGGAACATAGTGGGGCTTGCTCCATGAGGTACAAGCCAATATTATGGAGAGAATCATTTCAATACCTAAGCCATTTGATTATGTCATATCTTAGATTGCTCTAGATTTCATGATATGTGCTTGGACATTATGCCTTTTTCCCTTCTTCACATTGGTGGTTGAAATTTTTCCCTAGTAAATGGTCTTCTTTAGGAATGGGTTTGCTACTGGGAAATCTCTTAATGAGCTATCGTACCATTCCCGACCATACTTACAATTTTCCATCATTATTCCCCTCTGTTTCCTTATCTCTTGGTATTTTAGGGTGTATTGACCCAAGAAGGGGTTGTCCCTCATTCTATGGGAATAAGGGGCTAAAGGCCCAAAGGGGTTGGTGTTGGGTAAAAGATAAAAGCCATATATGAACCTTCTAGATGCTTCACCCAGGGATCACCCAAAAAAACAATAAAACACTTATATTTAAATAAAAGGGGACCCATAATATAACAAAGAAATGTATGAAAGGTAGATTGAAGGATATGAGGTCTCATCATGAGCCGACCTATCATGTCCATGGATATCTAGTGGTATGAAATTTTAATTATATAGTCACCAAACCAGGGTAGTGATTCTCAATTGCATGACTGAGAGAAAGGGGGTCTCATCACAAACCATCCTTCTCATTTCCATTAGGCATTTGTGGGTGACATTTCCACCATCTGGTCACCATGCTAGGGCAGTGACCTTCAACCTCTCCTTGTGCTAAATAAAATATAAAGAAATAAATATA
>JASDQU010817030.1:22977-35356 GCA_032191745.1 Picea mariana | reverse complement strand
AAATCTTTATATTAAATATAATTATTATTGGTCATTTTATTTGGTCCTACTTTTTTATATTTAATCATATAAGTATTCTTAACCTTGCCATTTAAAACTCTAATTGCATAATAGATTGATTGTGTGGATATTGGTTGAGGCTTCAACACCAATACTTCAAATCTAAAATCTAAAGATACTCACATTTTCATATTCATATATATAATGTGTGCTTTATCGGGTTATCTTCATTGTATCATAGTTTTTTTTATTTGTCCTTACGTTTTATGATGGGAATATAGGAATTGGTTTGTCGTCTTTTATTGTTTTTTCTATTACTTGACATTTTAATCTAAGCTTGTATTATCCATTTAACCAAAGTTTCTTGTTCGAGAGTATTTAAAAACTTTATTTCTAGGTCAATTAAATCTTTTATTCTTCTTTGGCCTCATCTTGAGGTGACTTTCATTACTCATGTCATTTCCTATCTTTGAACTTAGAAAACAAAGAAATTGTAAATACAGTTCATTCTACACACAATGAAGTCAAGTAATGCTACATATTGTTTTAACAATAATAGGATACTCATAAAATTATGTAATAATGACATTAAGAGTTTAGTTTTTTTTTCCACTTTGGTAACCTAAGTTCAACCATATTCTTTTGACACCATAAATGTTGCAACATTAGAGAAATTGTGATAGCCTCATCACAAATTAGACGAGAATGAATAATTTAATAAACAATATAACTTGAAGTCTAGAGAAGCTACTTGAGGATCATGATGCTTCTAAAGTGGAGTGAAAGCCTTTGTCAGTCCTCAACCTCAACAAGCTAGCTCTTGGCCTCTAATATTCATCAACCTTAGTGAGCTAGCTTTTAGTAAGTTGTTGGATCATTTTTAGATTATGTTTTTGCAAATTTCTCTAAAACTTGACGTTGTGTATTACAAAGTTTGTTAAACATTTTCAAGTACTTGACATGGCTTCAACTCTCGTGGATGTCAACGATTCTCCTATCAAGTTACTTCCACATATGTAATTACTTCCAAACATGACACTATCATCTAGATGCATCACCTAAATATCTAAATTCATAACATATGAAATATCTCCTCGAGCTTGCCATGAAATGGCAAGTATAATTTTTGGTAATATTTAAAATATTTATCTTCAATATAAACCTTTTGACCCAATTTGCTTTCGAGCCATTCCCCCTAATGTAAACATAAAGACAATGGTGCCTCCTCCCAAATAATCCCCCAACCCAATAATACTCACCATTGTTTCAAAGCCAATGAATCTAATTAGAAAATTAGTATATACACCAACTATAAAATTATTTAAGCTATCAATATGGTCTAATATTCTATAGGGTTCATAATGATTGCATGTAATAAACATGAGCACATGTATGTCTAGTATGATATCGTAGATGGCCAAGGAGCTCCTTTGCATTAATGAGAGAATACCTGCATTTATAGCACATAGAGTCACTCATAGGAGAGGATGGTACAAATAATGGAATAATGCTATGGCAAGGCAAAAACCATATTTTTTTCTTGTAATAATTAGAACACACATAAAAAAAACCTTCGAAACTAAACAAAAGGAAAAAGATAAACAAAATACATAGTAGACTTAAACTTCAACACACACATGTATGTTTCCAAGAAAAAATGTGTTTTTCATTCAAGAAAAATTAAAAATACATTCCACATGGTGCATGATGCACAATTGTCAAAATTTGTGCTACTGTCAATACATATCATTGAACTGTCGATAATTTTGCCCACTACTCATTAGAAAGATAATATTGATATAGACATGTCTAAAAAAATTACATTACATTTCATCAAAACTCATAGTATATATATATATATATATATATATATATATATTGTAAGTTTCAAATTTATTTCAAAATTAAATTTGAAAGGAGCATAAATGATCAATTAAAACAAAGAAACTTCATCCCACGATGTCGGGATAATCATCTCACATTGTTAGGACGACTGGGAAATGGATGCATTACCACTTCCACTCTCTCCAACTAAAGATGCAATGGTGCCTTTGAGTATTTCAAGTGAAAACCCGTAAAATATTTGAATGTCAAGTCATGATGGATACTTAAGTGTACATGTATAAGCTCAATATCACGTTGAATATCCTCAAGTACCAATCCATCTGTATCATATACATCAATTTTTGGCTTCCTATCAATTGTCTAAACATCTTATAAGCTACAACTTGTCCTTGTATAGCTTATTCCCTATCAGTCTTTTGCCATTGCCAATACACGAAAACAAAAAGTTCATATTATTAAATATGCACAAAACCTACAACCTTTCATTCCTTGAATGTGAAAAAAATACTTGTTACCTTTCATTTCTTGATTGTGAAAAAAATACTCTTGTTAACTATGAAGAGAATGGTTTTACTTCAAACTACCAAAAATAAAAATAAAACAAATTTGAGCAACCCCGTTATAGTGATGGTTATAAAGGACTTGTTAACTATGAAGAGAATAGTTTTACTTCAAACTACCAAAAATAAAAATAAAACAAATTTGAGCAACTTTGTTATAGTGATGGTTATAAAGGACCTGTGAACTATGAAGAGAATGGTCTTACTTCAAACTACCAAAAATAAAAATAAAGCAAATTTGAGCAACCCTGTTATAGTGATGGTTATAAAGAACATGTAATTATGATCTCACTTGCTATATTTATTTTTATTTTTTTAAGAAAAACTCCTTACTTGCCATATTCATTAAAGCTCTGTGCATTTAGCCCTAATAATTTTTGGGAATGTTGAGAGATTTTATAAGCCATGACTAACCTGCTCAAAGCCACATCTGAGAAGTCCATTGAAAGTATGCCATTCCTTTGTCTTTTGCGTAAGTCTCCCTCGAATTTTAGCTTGCCGGGGCAATGGTGGAAGTGGAGACAACGGGGAAAGTTATTCATTCTCCACTTGTAGCCTTGGGCAACGTGTTACTACTAATAGGGGTTGAAGTTTCACTAAGTACCGTTGACTTATATTCATATGTAATTACTTTCATATGTCACCTTTGATTTGCACCTAGCATGTAAGAGTAACATTTATCAAGTACTCTTAGCTTTGTCTGTTGTTGAATGCTCTGCATTTTACAAGAAAAGCTAGTTGAGTGTTATATATGTTGGAACTTTGTAGGAAGGTTTTCTTGAATCCATTGGGCACTATCATAGATATTGTGTTTTGCAGTGAGGCCAAGGGTGAATGAGTCTAGTAATTTAAAGGTTGTAATTATTACAACTTAGTATGTAAATATTCTTTGAGGGTGTTGATAGGGTTGAATGGCCCAATGCAATTAGTTGGGATTATCCCCAATGAAAGGCCCTAATCAGATTTTACACTATTATCTAGAATAGAGAACCCATTTGGTTTATGGCCCAACAACCTTCAAATGGTTTTGAGTTGTTTTACCAGATGCAGTTTGACCCATCATTTAGGTTTTTGGAAATGTAATGAATAAGATGCAAGTAATCTAATATGAAAAATACAAAATGATGCCGAGGCTAAAGTAACAAAAGTGATGAGGTAAACATAGCACCAAACATATTACTGCTCTACACCATTAATAAAAAGTTATTAACAAAATAAAATAAAAAATTTAAATAACCAATTACATCACAAAAAGTCTGAAAATGGATAGTTGGCTATAGTACTATGCTTATGACTATAAACAAACAATTTGTAAGATAAACAAAGTAAGACAAATAACTCATACATGAGAAATGTCTACATTATAAAACCAAATTTTTACACCACTCCAAAACTTAATAAAATAGCACAGATATTTCTACAAATCATAGGTTTTAGAATTGAAGTTTGTCTCCAAATGGCTTGGCCAACAATGGTTTATCATTCATTATTTTTATAAAAAAGTTTACAAAATTACCGAAGAAAAAATCCCCTTATGCCTATCAATTTCATCTTATTTATATAAATATAAGGAGGAGGGAAACTCATGGGCTTGATACACCTGGATGACTATTTGTTTCCCCTCATTGCCTATTGGTTGCCCCTATCACTTCATCTTCTTTTTGCCTATGATGATTCAATTCCCCTTGACTGTTCCAACATTTTACTTGGTTGTTAGCATTCCCTTTTAGGTTGTTCAAATCCTCCTCTATAAGATAAATTCCTACTTGGCTTGAGGAAGCTTCTTCCTTTTCTCTTCTCCATTTTCTTACAAAGACCACCCATGGCTCAAAAGGCCATACAAGTGTTTCCCCATGAGAAAAGGCATGCTGCTTGAGTGAGGATTTGTATTATGGAATACATTGACTTATCCTTTTCTCATATTTCTCCATTTTAGGCAATATAGTCTTGATTCATGTTATGTGTTTAGTAGGAACTTCAATAAAACTCTTTGGATAACGACTTCATTAGTCTTGGGGAGAGTTCTAGTATCCTTCTTTTTGGTGCTAATATAACTTTCCAAATCTTTGGACACCATTGCTTGTGAAAATAAATTATACTTAGGTCCAAAAGAAGGGGGGTGACATTTGTGTACCATTTTCTCTATGCGTTGCCATATCCTAGTAGAGACATTGACCTCATGAGTAATCCCTTGGAGAGCATAATAATATTTATGCTGCATTGTTTCAGATCAGATCCCATTTCTTGCAGGGATTCTGAGAGAAATATGTGCAAGCATAAATCTTTCCCTATGGTCTCCAGTTCTTTATGTGCAAGCATAAATCTTTATATTTCCCTTGGAGAGCATCATGAATATTTCCCTATGCTTGCACATATCTTGTTCTCTAGTTCCTATGCTTGCAATTATCTTGGGCTTCATGACTTCTACTATATCTTGGTCTCCAGTTCCTATGCTTGCACATATTTCATGTCTTCTACTATATCTTTCCCTTGTGCTTGTAGATGTTATGTTGTGTTATATAATCCCTCTACATAATGATCAATTAAATATGTACTCTTAAGGCCTACTCAATGGACTCAAGAGTTTAATAATTGTTGGATTTATAATATTTAACTTGTCCTTCTTCACTTGTAACCTTTTTTGCTTTGATCTTATCCCTCTTCCTTTCAACTTCAACATTTTTATGGGTCTTCTTCTTCTCCTCCTACTACTATAGTTGTCCTTTCTCTAATTGGCATTATTTCCCCAAGATATTTGAGTATTTCAATTAGCTCTTGAGGTTGACATGCAACCATCTTTCCTGAGGACCTCTCTTCCACTTTTCGCATCCGTTGGAGGCTATGTGGAAGTTCTTGCAAAATGTTAGAAAATCCGAAAAAATAGAGCATACAAGGTTAACTTTTCAAATCAAATTAATTGAAACTAGTAGGTTCCTTCTAACCATTCAAATTAGAAAAGATTTTAGGGTTTTCAAGAATATTAACCTGAATTTGAGATGCATCCTATAGTAGTGAGATGATTGCTCAAATTTTGAATGTGAATTTCTAATGTAGGTTCAAATTGGGAAATAAGACTTGCATGCAAGAATTGATACTGAAAATTGTTCCCTTAAATGTTTGAACCAAAACATTCTCACATTATTTAGCGGCCTTGGGCATTGCTAAGAGGAATAACCCATCGGATCAATATATTTACTCATTGAACCGTGATATGTGATACATGCATACTTTCATTCATTATTAGGAAATCATTATGATTACTAAAGTTTGAAAAAGGTGGTGGTCAAGATATGGCGATATTGAATTTAACCAAGATAAGACATGCTTTAAAGTGTGTGCAAATGCAAAAGTAACCAACATACTTAAAAAGAACCCAATTTGAACTTTAAAGTATTTCACACATGCAAAGAGTTTGAAAGCAGAGGGAGAATGATCTAAGAATTGGGGCCATTCTCACTATCTTTTGACAAGGGAGGACTAATTTGGCTTGTTATCCCAATTTTGTGGATAACTAAGGAGATGATTTCTCGAGGTCCTCAGGTTGTAGATATGGAGTGTCGAGAGACTACATGACTAGCAGTAGCCTTTGCATAGATGGAAAACCCACTCACCACCACATATGTTCACAGGTTTACAGATGGAATCCACCACACCATTTGGCTTCCGGAACGCAGTGGGGCTTGCTCCATGAGGTACAAGCCAATATTATGGAGAGAATCATTTCAATACCTAAGCCATTTGATTATGTCATATCTTAGATTGCTCTAGATTTCATGATATGTGCTTGGACATTATGCCTTTTCCCCTTCTTCACCTTGGCGGTTGAAATTTTTCCCTAGTAAATGGTCTTCTTTGGGAATGGGTTTGCTACTGGGAAATCCCTTAATGAGCCATCGTACCATTCCCGACCATACTTACAATTTTCCATCATTATTCCCCTCTGTTTCCTTATCTGTTGGTATTTTAGGGTGTATTGACCTAAGAAGGGGCTGTCCCTCATTCTATGGGAAGAAGGGGCTAAAGGCCCAGAGGGTTGGTATTGGGTAAAAGATAAAAGCCATATATGAACCTCCTAGATGCTTCACCCAGGGATCACCCAAAAAAACAATAAAACACTTATATTTAAATAAAAGGGGACCCATAATATAACAAAGAAATGTATGAAAGGTAGATTGAAGGATATGAGGTCTCATCATGAGTCGACCTATCATGTCCATGGATATCTAGTGGTATGAAATTTTCATTATCTAGTCACCAAACCAGGGTAGTGAGTCTCAATTGCATGACTGAGAGAAAGGGGGTGTCATCACAAGCCATCCTTCTCATTTCCATTAAGCATTTGTGGGTGACATTTCCACCATCTGGTCACCATGCCAGGGCAGTGACCTTCAACCTCTCCTTGTTTTAAATAAAATATAAAGAAATAAAGATAAAAGGAAAATGATGGGCTTGAAAAAAGTGCATTGCAAACGGAGGTACCACACACCCTCTACAAAGGCACCCATGAATGAGACACTACGACCCCTAGTATGTCATGAGCCCTATGTCCATTGGGTCTTGATCTCATCCACCTCACACACTCTACATGGATTAGAGAGGGACCTCTTGGAGGCTCTCCTTGAGCTAGGGAAAGATCTACCCAACAGGACACCTTGTCAACCCTACCATACTTAAGCTTGACAAGTCACATTGTGTCTTTGAGCTGTTAATTGTTTGATATAGTAATATTTGATGCACATTCTTAGGTGGATTATTTATTGATTGGATCTGCTTATCATGATGTTATGAATTGAGATCCTTGGAGGGAATGTTCATTTGTCTTTATAGGACCTAGCTGGTGGATAGTTTTGGGAGAACAATCCTAGCTTGGGCTTCCATGGGGCTACAAGCCCACGTGGTGGATGTCAGGGGCCTGCATGCTAGATGAGAGAAAGTTGACTTGGATGAACTTGATGATGACTTGGATGACCTATCCCACCCATTGCTTTCCAAACAATTTTCTGAGGAGGGGAAAAACGTCCCAATTTTGAGCATGATGTCATGATACTTGGGGCTAGGGCTTGGTGGTGAGGTGCCACTCATTTACACTTGGATGTTTTGAGTAGAAGAGGGTTTTCACCATGATGAGATCACTTATATTCTTGACACATGGCCTTGGGAGGCCCTTCCATGCTTCTCCAACACCAACAACCTCCTCAAAGTGGAAAAACGTGCCCTAAAGGGGTGACGCCATCCTAGATTAGGGTTTAATTTGTGAAAAAAATGAAATTTTAAGTAATTTTTTAAATTTTATTGTGTTAAGGGGGAAATATTAGGGTTGTTGACCCCTAATCCTGTGTTTTACTCCTTCTTTTGTGGACAAGCCATGTTGGCTAATTTTTGTATAAATAGAGATCATAAGATCTCATTTTGAATCACAATTATCCTCTTGTGAGAGGCTTTTCTCTAAAAATTTTTGCCTCCTTAGATCTTTCAGCTCTTGTGCACTTGTATTAGGGATAATTTTATCAATGGTTGATGGAGGAAGGCCTAGCGCTAGCTTTGGATGATGCTTTCTAGCTCTTGTGGTGAATTGTCTTAGCATTTTTCTTGATATTGGTATGGTTTTTACTCTCTTGCTATCATTTATTTCAAGTAAAGTTGTGTTATGATAGGAGCTAGGTGGGAAGTATAAGGGCATACACCCCCACCATAGTCTTCATGATTTTTTCTTGCTTCATCTAATTGATTAAGGGTTTGCTAAGAGAAGTATAAGAGCATACACCCTCTTAGCTTAAACCCTAGCTTAGAGAAACTTAACTTGGGAAGTAAAAAGGATTACACCCTCAAGGAGGCAGCTTCTCCAAGCTCCTTGTGACTCCATTAACCCAATAGTAAAGGCACTAGTCATAGATTTGTTGGATTCAAGATATAAAATTATTGCATTGGGAAACGTGAATTTCAGTCATTTTTGCTTCTTGCTAAGTGGATTGTTTTCCTTGTGCCTTGGGAACCTCACAACCACTATGGTGTCCCCATATAGGGGCTACTTATTGATTTTGTTACAAAATCTCATATTTAGCCATTAGGGTTGCAAAATCCATAACATACTTGCTCTAATAACTCTCTTATCAACCATTGGTTTTTGCTCAAAGTTTGCACATTTACTCTCCTTGTCTTAGTGCACTTTTTGGAAAAAATGGAGGGGATTCTAGTGGCTTATTTTCTTGCTGTAATACATTGAATTTTACATCCATAAGGCTAATACAATTTGCTGCAGACAAGTGTTTACAACAACCTTATATTTTGTGCTAGAGTTTTGGCTTTTCATCTTGAGTTTAGGTAGTCTTCCTCTTGTATTTTCTACTTGATCTCTAGCACTTATTGAGCAACTTCTAGTATCATTTATTTGCTGATATATACTGTCATCTATTGCTTCAAATTAGGGACAACACTATTAACTTGCTGATCCAACTAACATATATTGTTGCAAGGTGTGTTTTCTTGTGTCTCAAGCAGGTACAATCATCCAAAAAAACACTATACTTGTGGGGCAGCCTTTACTTGACTTACAATGCATCTCTCCATACCCTTCATTCCATTTAGACTTTACCTATAGGGGATTCACGTCCATCCATATCCATCTCAATACCCCTAGGGTCTCTGAGATCGCCTCCTAGAGTGACCTAGTCACCCTTGAAGTGTGGGACCTACATCGAGGTGACATTGGGTGTAGGATTTCCAAAGTTGTAGAAATTGTTTCGTGGTTGGGTCAGGATTTTCCAAACCTACAACTTGTGCCATAACATTTTGGCGCTGTTGCCAGGGAAGATTTTGAATCTTCTTCATTTCGTAATGACACTTTGGTAAGCTATCCCAAAGCCTTTCCCTTAGCTTACCTGGCAACTCCACCCAAAGGACGTNTTTGAAGATCATATGGCGACTCCACCTTCCTAGAACCCACCTTTTCCTCCTTTCCATCATTTGATGAGCATTAGTCTCATCTGGGGACTCTATTGAGGCTCTACCATAAGTGATGGAACCATGGCCTCACGTGACTTACCATGGGAATTCCATAATGTGTATCCTTCTCTTGATGTTCAGAATGTCCCTGGCTATCCAAATCATTGTCCAAAATAATGGAGAGAAAATTGCCCCAAATTTGACATTGATCCAGCTCTAGCAGTCACCCATGTGGCTAATTATATGAAGTATGTTTCAAGCCTATATGTGCTACATGAGGATGTGCTAATGAAAATTTTTGTATCTTCATTGGAATCAAGTACAAAGAATTGGCTCGAACACTTATGTGATCCGAAGAGTATCCCTTCTTCTACAAAATTCATTGAATAATTTCTCAAGCATTATCAACCAGCTACTTAGAGTTTGGAAGATTCTTTCCAACAGGTCAAACACATTCTTTGCAAAGAAGGTTTTCCGATCAATGATGAGACAATAGATGAATAAGTGCTGGAAGAACATACCCATGAAAAAATTCTTGAATAAGATCATGATCCAGACGAGACATTTGATGAAGAAGAAGTGCTCATATCTACCCTTCCATTTGATGAAGACATCCATGCCTCTATTCCTCACGCACATCAATAAGAGAAAAAGATACGTGATAATCCTTTTGAAGATCTTGACGATGCCTTATTATGTGACTTTGGAAGTGAAGAGTTGTTAGAGGAACCATTGGATGCAACAAAACTCTCTGAAAAAAGGGCACATAAAGCACTATGCATTAAGAATCAAGCCTCGTGTGATGAAGAGGCGTTGGAGGTGCATGCCCATGAAGAGAAAAAATAAAATTGATGAAGCGCAACATGTTGAGGCATCATTCTCTTTACTCCTGCTTGATGAGGATAAGGCCATTCAAACTTGTCTTGCTCTTGCACATGAAGAAACGATTAGCCTCGATGATACAAATGATCTTGTGCAAGAATCCCCTGACATATTCGATCTACACATTGATGATTTCATACAGGTTGGGAGACGTAGATGGGATGTGATTTGCTTCAGTATTGATAGAGATCCCATTCATGAAATTGAGGGTAGCTCTTAAGAAAAGGGGGTTCAATTTTCATCATCAAAGGAGTGGTCCTTATACATATATGATTCAGATGTTTGGCGGCCTAGTGATGATATGGTTACATATTTGTTCTGGCCCTTCAAGGATGACTTGTCACAACATAGTCATAATGATCTTCAATCATCCTTTGGTGCATACCCTTTTGAGTATGTATATTTGTTTTATGAGGACTTCCAACCATTGTGCTCATATTTTAAGGAATACCAGGATGTGGCCACCTAGGAGCAGTCATAGGTTCATTATTCAAAGAGGAAGTATTTTCATCTTGGATATTTCCATGGAGATTCACATGGTAAGAGGCGGTGTGTTTCTACCCCTGAGATTGTTCCTTACCTCTTACCCTCTTCTCTAAGAGACCATGCAATATTCTTCCATTTTCTCATTTTCTCTCGGTCCTCAACAAACAATGAGTCTTTGTGCACAGATGAACATGAGCCTTCGTCTACATGTAGTAGCCCCCTTTAGAGATGGATTGATCACTCTTGTGGCTATACTTTCAGGTAGGATGATCAGGCTAATTGTTTCTCTTTCCAGTAGGATTTCCTCCATCCCACCCTTCTTCATGAGATTTATCTCATGATCGATTATATATATGTTTGTACTCATGATTAACATGTGATTAACTTATCTTTGTTGTATTACATGATTAAGCATAGGTGGAGATACGTTGATGAGATGATCAAATGGTTGCAATGGTTGTATGAATTCACCTGACATCATTCAATGCATGATATTCAGGGCCCCAAGGCCCCAAGTAAGTAGGAAAGTCATCTTGTTTTCCTTGCATTTTCATCTTGTTTTCTTATGTTAGTTTACATGCATCTTATTTTCATTCCACCCTACTTGCATATCGATGTCATGCTTAGATTAGAATTTATTCAAAAAATGTCAAAATTTTCTTTTCTAGCTTAGTGGGTTTTGATATGATCATATGAGAACAAGGATGAGTAAGCCATCCTACACTTGACAGTTTGATGTTTACATGCAGGAACAGGTCTACTAGGAGATGTGATTCTCATGCACTCTACGATGAGCACATGTCCCCAAGTAGGAGAAAGATGTCATCCCCATTTTGTGGATAACTAAGGAGATGATGTCTCGAGGCCCTTAGGTTGAAAATATAGAGTGTCGAGAGATTACATGACCAACAGTACCCTTTGCACAGATGGAAAACTCACTCACCACCACAGATGGTCACAGGTTTACAGATGGCATCCACCACACCAGATGGCTTCCAGAAGGTAGTGGGCCTTGTTCCATGAGGTACAAGTCAGTATTATGGTGAGAATCATTTCAATATCTAAGACATTTGATTATGTTGTATCTTAGATTGCTCTAGATATCATGATATGTGCCTGGACATTATGCCTTTTTCCCTACTTCACCTTGGCGATTGACATTTTTCCCTAGCAAGTGGTCTTCTTTGGGAATGGGTTTGCTATTGGAAAATCCCTTAATGAGTCATCGTACCGTTCCAGACCATACTTACCATTTTCCATCATTATTCCCCTCTATTTCCTTATCTCTTGGGATGTTAGGGTGTATTGACCCAAGAAGGGGTTGTCCCTCATTCTTGGGAAGAAGGGGCTAAAGGCCCGAAGTGGTTGGTGTTGGGTCAAAGATAAAATCCATATATGAACCTCCCATATGATTCTCCCATGGATCACCCAAAAAAGAAATAAAACACTTATCTTTAAATAAAAGGGTACCTATAATATAACAAAGAAATGCCTGAAAGGTAGATTGACGAATAGGAGGTGTCATCATGAGTCGACCTATCATGACCATGGATATCTAGTGGCATGAAATTTTCATTGTCTGATCACCAATCCAGTGCAATGACTCTCAGTTGCATGACTGAAAGAAATGGGGTCTCATCACGAGCCAACCTTCCCATTTCCAT
>JASDQU010817029.1:63578-74098 GCA_032191745.1 Picea mariana | reverse complement strand
GTTTCCACGTAAAACATTGGTGTACTGTGTATGTCTGTGATTGTTTATTTATTACTGCTCATTATTGGATAATAATTCCACATTGATATAACACTTGAAGAAAAAGAATTATAATTACTCTATTATTGATTCACCCCCCCTCTCAGTAATCCAACAACTATGACTGTAGATAATGAGGGTTCCTCTGTTTCCTTTTACTCATAGAAAGTTTCCCACGAATCTTTGACATGGGGAATGACTTTGAGGAGCGCAAAAGTAACATTTTCTCTATTCAAGAAGTTATGGCAAGAGAAATATCCTTCTAGTAGATTCAACCATTTGTCTACAACATCTATGTCTATCTGGCCTTAAAATATACGAATATCGAAGTTGATTTGTACCTTGAAGGGGGCGACGCTTCCGCTTGAGGAAGATGTGTCGCCTGTTGGTAGTCGTTGAAGGATTTGTGAAAAACTATCCATCATCTCCTTCCTTTGTTGCGTGAGGGCTTCCTCGAGCAACATTTTGAAGGGATATCATGTCCTTTCATATTTCTTTTCTCCTACCATGAGAGGTCACTTGGGCGTGCGAGAGATTTTGTCCTCAAGAGAAACAAGCTCGAGACCCAATTCTTTGTACCCTGACCTCATTGGGGACATGCATTAAGAACAACAAGGAGCAAATCGATCTGATACCACTGATCCGGATTTTATGAGAGGAATGAAATGAATACAGATTATTATCAAAATATGCTTAACATAGAATAACAAATATACAGTAAAATTGGTTTCTATTATATAAGGAAATAAGTTGAAAGTGTAAAATGCAGCGGAAAACAAGCTTGCTAGAATGGTGGTGGCTTATCTCTGAGAAGAGATGTTACGACTGCGCTCATTCACAAGAATATGATTACAATGAGGCTCTGAAGGCCTTTTTACAATAAACAGGAATGTCAAAAACCCTAGACATCTAAAACATAACCCTAGGAGATGAAGCACCAAAAGTAATGTGGGTCTCATTTGGGTAAGTTAGTACATCAACTTTCTAGGGTCGTAACTTTTGCATACGATCTTCATTTTAGGTGCACGATAGCCCGTTGGAAAGATATATCAAATGACTACACATGTTGTTGTCATACTTTGACTTTTTTGTACAATTTGACTGTGGTGAGCCCTAAAAACATTGTTTAGGGCCTCAAAAAGGCCCCAGAAGTCAGGGACCCGAAAACTAGGAAAAAACTGCCAAAATGAACCAGTTGGAATAGGTGGGAGGCAACCGACATCCATCTGGATCAGCTATGTTCTAAATAGAGAGGGCATGTTCTATTTGTATTTCTAGATCACTGTAGGTGGTAGTCTCTTCTCTCTAGAAAGAAAAGATGGTACAAATGATTGGTGTAGCTAAAACCCAATGCTTCCCATATGTATAATCTAGTGTTTTGGTGGTCGATTTGGCCTTTATAAATTAAAATACTTCCATAGATTTATAGTTGAGTGATTTACATGTAAAATGGGGCATATCTAGTTATGATATCAAAACTGAACCCAAAACTACCCATCTAAACTCACACCAGTTGAAAAAAACTCTTTTACACAACCCAACAATGTAGAAATGTGCTCCATGGACAGATTTAGTCATCCAAAAGTAAAGAAAAATGCCCAGAGGATGAATTGGGTGAGAAACAACAAAGACAAATTCCCAGAGGATGACTTGGGTGGCCAACAATGAGGAAAAATTCCAATAGGATGAATTGGGTGACCATCAATGAAGAAAGATGCCTAGAGGACGAATTCAGCGACCAACAATGAAGAAAAACGCCCAGAGGACAAATTCACTGACCAACAATGAAGAAAAACACCGAGTATGGATCATGGGCAAAGAACAAATTCCCACGCAACAATAAAGACATTTTGTAAGGTTCGTGGGAAAAGAAAAAATGCCCAAAAAACATGGAAACATTGAGTATGATATATGTGTAGAGGGAAAAATACCCGAGCAAGTGTAAATCGAAATACATTGAGCCAACTCCAAGGAATTAAGGCAATGATTCAATTAGAGAGGAATCAAGCTATGAAAATGTGTTATGGATATGCTTTACACAACCTAGAAATCTTTGTACTAGGTGATTATTAGTAGTGCCCACAAATAGCAAGGGGACCGTTAAGAAGATTTCAGTGGATGAAGTTGCAGAAATTTCAAGCAATCAAACTCAAACTAGAACCACAATAAGTAGATTACACAACCACACAATATAAAAAACATAGATTTATTTTTCTTGGGAAATTCCTTACAAAGGGTGACCTATGCATGCTAAAAAATATCATGCATTGTTACTCACTGAAAAATAAATTGCAGATGGGCATGGCTCAAATAAACTTTCACTCGTTTTGGACATGCTCTTTGACTCCTTCATCCTCTTATATTAAATCAGGTTGCACTCTTCAAGCTCTCATCACTGCTCTTCAAAATCCCCAAGTTCTACTTGCATCTCCCATGTAACTGATCATTCTTCAGTACAACCTTTGTTCTTAATGGGTTTCCTTTGGAAGACCAACCATCACAATAGTTCATTTCCACTTCCAATTTTTTTCCAAAAAGAAAAAAGAAAAGAAAAAAAAATAAAAAATAAAAATAAACTAAACATTACATACTTATTACTAATTTACAAAAAGGTTTGACAAAAGGTTTGACAAAGAATTAGAACACCAAATTGAACATGGCCACAATGTGTTGTGTTCGTGCAACTGCCACCGCGAAGGCATAAAATCCATCCATATGGCATCGATAATATCATGTATAAAGTGGTAGTGAGAGGATGGAAAGAAATTGTTCATGCACTTGATTATGAAACATTAGACCAAAAGGAAACAAACAATTGTCATTAAGTAATATTTTTAACTAAGAAACCACGAGGCCAATGTATTGTACTACTTAGTGGGGCCATTCACTACAATTTTTTGTTAAATTCCCACTATGTGCCATGTAGTTGATCAGAAGAGATTAGACTGAAAGGAAATGAATAGTTATCTTTGAGTAATATTTTCAAACAAGAAACCACATGGGTGATGCATCTTACCACTTAGTGGGGCCCTTCACTATTGAGTTTTGTGGAATTCTCTCTATGCATGGATCGGATGGGAGATTGGGATAATCAATATTAATACTTTTCTTTTGATATTGAGTGAAGTTTTCATCCAATGTCAAATCCTTCCATATCAATGACATAACGTTTTATGCTTTGGACTTTTTTAAAGATTTTTTTCAATCAATTTTGCCTGAAATCTGGTCAGGAATTCTTAGATTTGCATATTTGAGTTGTTGACTTTGTACAATCTGATTATTCGAGGTGTTTTTCAAGGTGCTTAATTTATTTATGCATTCAAAAATGTAATTTAAACAAGAGAAAAATTATAATTTCACTAGCAATTATATAACCAAATTCTGGTAATGATTGTCAAAAAAATCCAACATGTAAAATGTTTAGGCTACACCTATATAAATTGTGATCTCTTTTAAAAAAATTTCAATTTGCATGGAAAATTATCTAAAAATGACCTAACCTGCCCTCTTCGCCATTACTTTGATGACTTTGTAGTCTCCTACTAACCATTGACATCTTTGGGAATTTCTTTATCTTTAACTTTTTTCTATACTGACAAACGAAACTACTCCACATAAATTTTGCTCTGAATTTTGAAGTGATACTACAGGCAGTTTATAATCATGAAAATGATTCGAATTTACTGACTTCGACATTCCAGGGAAAAAATTTCAGTGTGTAATTTTTGCAGTAAGAAACTTTCCATCCATTTGATTACGAGAGATTAGACCGAAAGGAAATGAACACTTGTCGTTCACTAATATTTTCAATCGAGAAACCACGAGGGCGGTGCATCCTACCACTTAGTGGGGGCCTTCACTACGGAGTTTTGTGGGATCCCCTCTACATGCCATGCACTTGATTACAAGAGATTAGACCCAAAGGAAAATTAACTTATTTTCAATCGAGAAAAAACCACTTAGTGGGGTCCTTTACCGCGAAGTTTTGTGGAATGCCCTCCACGCACCCGTTATCATACGAAACTGTGGTAAAACTTCCCGAGTTAGTGACGGAAAAGCTAGGAGTAATCAATATTAATACTTTTCATTCTTAGACTGAGTGTAAATGATAGTTTAGTGGTGAAATGATCCATCACACCAAAGGAAATGGTAAGTGGGTTTTAAATTCTCAACTTTGAATGTGTACAGTACAAAACATTGTGCAGAGACATACATTTACACCATAATTTTATGTCAATAAAATCACATAGCTTACATGGGTTAAAAAACATAATTAGCATTATTTACATTGTCTCCCTTATAACTAAACATTGCTATTCAACATTTGTTAATTTTTCGTTTTCTTTACGTGTATTGTGATACAACGAAGTCGGAACCTGAAATTTCTTTAAAGTTGTTATTTATAAATATATTCAATTTTAGTATTAATCACATTATTTTTTTTTATTTTTTTTGGTTCAATAGTGGAAATTCACATTGGATAAAGAAATGATGATATTTCACTATGTCATCAACATTACTTGTATTGATTTTGAATCAACCATACAATAACATTTTTTTTTACTAATAATGATTTCTCATCCATCCGTTACATCTTATTTATTAGAGAAAACAAGAATGTACAATTAGTGTCCAATGATTTTAATGAAGTTGTGGACTTCATCCAATAACATTTTTTTACAAATAATGGGTCCTTATCCATCCTTCACATCTCATCTATCAGAAAAAACAAGAATGTACAATTAGTGTCCAATGACTCTAATGAAGTTGTGGACCTCATTCAATAACATTTTTTTACAGATAATGGGTCCTCATCCATCCTTCACATTTCACCTATCAGAGAAAATAAGAATGTACAATTAGTGTCCAATGACTTTAATGACATTGTGGACCTCACTTTTCGGTACCAAGATTCGATCATGGGATGCATGTGTGGAGAAAATAGATGTGTTTTATTTTGCGACGACATTTAACTAGTAGTTTCTTTTGCAAAAGCCACTTTTATCTTGAGTAGACATAGTGATTGTGACAATATCCTCAATGGAAATATAGTAGATGAAGTAATAGGTAAATTTTGATTTTAAACTTTGCCAAATATCTCGATAGAGGAGCTTCTCGATAAACCTTCATCTTATCTTTTAGTAGATAGTTTTGTTGGCCCAAAGTTGATCACACCAAGATCCTTCTCAGGTTACCAACAAAAGGAAACGAGGTAGTCTAGAGCACTGGCATTTTCATCTTCCTTGAAGGGAAGAAGTCTCACTCGAAGCGAAGCCAAGACAAGGAAAATGGGGAAGGGAAAGAAGAATGCTTAGACAAATCCATACATTCTAAGGATCTCTGTACATTCTTGTGAAAGATAGATTAAACCCAGAACTGTGTGAACGTTCCTAACTCAGGTTAAAGAAAACAGAGTTGTGTTGCATTCATAAAGACACTATATATAATTAAGTGGATCTGACATCAAGATAATACGAAGCAACATTCATGATATTTTGAAGCTAGGCAGACACAATAATTTTGAAATTTGGGCTCTCTTTGTATTAACATCATATGATTCTTCTCAGTTACATAACTCTACTCAGTTACAGACACAACTCGATCATGTCAGATCTTAAAAACAAAACTCTATGTTACTGATAGACAAGGTGCATTACAACAAGACATGACTCTATTACAATTCTGGTCTGGTTCCCAAAACTCAGACTCTTGAACTGTAGCTACCAATTACGCAAAATGGACAATAAAAACCATAGGAATCAACTGAACACTTTCTCCAATCAACAACTGAAAGATCGACTGAACCCTTTACAATCATATTCATCCCATATATATAAGCCAATTGGGATCTTCGGGTTTGAGACTTCACATGCTTTCTTTTTGTGTTCTGTCGTAACTTCTTTCTTCGAGTTGGTCCTTCAAACTGTTTTCATTTTCTTTCTTCATTTCGTTGTCCAGATCCTCTATGGCTTGTGCAACTTGCTAACCAAAATTGGGACTGTAGTATTGCTTGTGCAGCTTCTATTAACAAAAACGAAGGGCCCAATAGGCTCCGACCACAATCCTTGACTTGTCCTCGAGTCAAGTCCTTAGTTATTCCATGGTCTCTGGGAAGGCATGTTGCTTTCCTTTATCCTCTGTCTATGTACTTCTTTCAACGTTTTCTTGAGCACTTTCCTTTTCCGCCTCTTCAAATGAAGGGCCCAACTCTGGGACCAATTCTGGAGCTCTCTTCCTTGCACCTTGAAAACTAACGATTTTTTCCTTGCACTTCCTGGCAAGGAGTGAAGCTTCGGCCACGAACTGCTGAGTCGCGTCTGTAATACATCCCTTAGGCTTGGACGCGACTAGGGAGTTCCACTCTGAGTCAGATATAGCATCTACCTAATGCATATGCATATAGGCGAGCACCATTCACCCATCCTTGCCGAAGTATACCATCCAGTTGCGCTAGTCTGACATTGCTAGAGTGTCAGATATACGCAACTATAAATGGTCCCAACTAGTGAATGCACGACTTGCTTGGATGTTTCAGGTGTCGACTGTCATAAAGTAGGACCTTATCTCCTTGCGCAATTTTTTTGGCCTTAATATCCCTGTCATGCCATGCCTTCTATCTAGATTTCTCAAATGTTTGATAAAATTCTGCTAGAAACATGGACTCCTCAAGCTCCTGTAAATCTGTAATCCTCTGCACAATTGATTCATCATCTATCATATGTGTAACCTGTGCTATGTACAGACTAGGGGTAATAAAATTTGTAGGTACCATAACTTCTTTCCCTTACACTAGCTGAAATGGAGTATACTTCTGCAGTTTCTTTGTAGTCATCGTGTATGCCCATAAGACTATTGGAACTCTGCAATCCCAATATTCCCTATTTGCGCAACAAACCTGTAGAAATTTTGATACCCAAATGAGTATTCATGTGATTCTCTTGATTTTAACAATTTCCACCACTGTTAAATACAGAATCTCTTCTACTATTATTCTTGTGGAAAATTATACCACGATCACAACCATGAGCACAAAGTGAAATATCAATAACACATAACACATAAGTTTTTCTAGGAAAGCGTAAAGCGAAAAACCCCACTATCATATATTATGTATATCATGAATCATGAAACAATCTCATACAAAACTCTAATCCAAGAGCTCTCAGTACAATACAATCGTATCACACTGTCATACACAAATTAGCAAATACATGTGCCAATTCTTCGTGTCCAGACAGCCTGCCTCCTCTGCACAAACTCTGCAATTCAAATTCTCTCAATCCCTCTCGAAATAACTTAGTTTGCACATGTTCATAAGCATATCCAATGCATGTGTGATCAGATCACAACTGATAACCAACTGTCCCTTTCACCTGTTATCTCAACTGGTGTCCATCGGAACTAACATGAATGTAGTTAACCATGGTGAATCTTCAGTTGCATGCGAGTTCACTGATTGTGAATTAATGAATAATTAATTCAATGAACTCTCACTAGTACAACTAAGATTAACTCACTTAACTACACTTGTAATTCTGTTACAACTCCAAATCACTCAGTTACAAATGAGATAATAGATTAATATTTATTGTCCAATTTATTTAAGGGAAAAGTAAATTAGACACATGTTTCTTCTTGACTTTTCAACACTCCCTCTTAACAAGAAAGGGATTATCCTTCACCCCAATCCTGTCTCTGTGATATTCGAATTTGCTCCTGGTGAGCGCCTTCATCAAAATGTCCACATCCTGATCTTTCGTAGGAATGTATTGAAGCAACATGATCTTCCATTGCACACAATCTCTGAGAAGATGATACCAGATATCTATATGCTTAGATCTATCATGAAACACAGGATTAATCGGGAGTTTAATGCAACTCTGATTATCACAATAAATCACTGTAGGATCTAAATGAGAACCAAACAAACCAACCAATATCTTCCTCATCTAGATAGCCTCACATGCAGCTTGACTCGCTGCCATGTATTCCGCTTCCACTGAACTAAGTGCCACGGATCTTTGTTTCCTGCTGTACCAAGAAACAACTATAGATCTGATACTAAAGATCCCTCTTGATGTGCACTTCCTGTCCATTGGGCTGCCTCCCCAATCTGCATCCATGAAGCCATGCAACTTCACCCCATCCGTCTGTCTGTACCATAATCCATACTCAGATGTGCCCTTCATATATCTCAGGACATGCTTACCCGCCTTCCAAAGGAGTTTGGTAGGCTTAACCATCGGTTGATTTAGTTGGTTAACCGCATAGCAAATGTCCAGTCTCATGTTCAATAAATACATTAGCAAACCCACTAACTGTCGATAAATAGTAGTATCCTCTTTCCTCCAGTTTCTTGGAAGAGGAGTATCCATGGGTTTGTAGCCCTCCATGTGAAACTTACCGAGTATCTCCCTTGCATACTTTCCTTAAGACACAAAAAGTTCACCATCTCGCTACCATATTTCCAATCCAAGGAAATAATGAAGAAGGCCCAAATCCTTCATCTCGAACTCCTTTGCAAGGTCCTCCTTGCATGAGTGTATCAGCTGCTCATCACCAGTCAGTATTAAATCATCAACATAAAGAACAATGATTAACAGCTTACCCTCCACCACAATTTGGTATAGGTTTGCATCCACTTCACTTTTGGTGAAGCCCAATCCGGTGAAATAGTTGTCTATCCAAGTGTACCAAGCACGGGGTGCTTGCTTCAGCCCATACAATTCTCTCTTGAGTCTGCACACATGTGACTCTCTATCAAAGGTCTCAAAAACTTCTGGATGTTCAATGTACACTTCTTCCTCAATGATCTTGTTGAGGAACGCAGTTTTTACATCCATCTGATGAATGCGCCAGCCCATCTACGCTGAGAGTGCAAGGATGGATCTTATGGAAGAGTACCTTGTGACAGGTGCAAAAGTCTCATCATAATCTATCCCCTCGATCTGTGAGATGCCCCGGACCACAAACCTGGCCTTGTATTTCTCCACACTCCCATCAGCAGCTTGCTTTACCTTGTAGATCCATCTTGATCCTACCACTGATTTATCAATCGACCTTGGGACAATTTCCCATGCACTGTTTTTGACAATGGAGTCATACTCCTCTACCATAGCATCAACCCAAATGGGGTCCTGCATTGCTTCCTGAAAGGAAGATGGTTCAGTCACAATACATTTTCTCATAAGAGCCATGTATCCAGCAAATCGATCAGGAGACTATCTCTGTCTGTGTTGTGAAATAGGGGCTCCTACATTCTGTGCAGCATCTAGTCTCAATCTGTCAGCTTCCATGGTGCGCTTTCTACCATTTCTGATGGATGGATCTACTTGAGTGGTTTCCTCCACTTCATGAACCTCCTCATGTGGTTGATCCACATATTGAGACTCATCTTTGGGAACTAGCAGTTCCTCTTTTGCATGCAAGTCTAGCTCCCTCTCAAGCAACAACCGCATGGCTTTCTCCTCATCGAATTTTATATCCCGTCGCATAACAATCATCTCACTGTTCGGAAAATACACACGATAATTATGGGGTGTTTCTGTGTACCCCACAAATATCCCAACTTCAACAGTCGGTTCCAGATTCTTCCTGGAATCCTTGGTCACATGCACATAAACAGATGAGCCAAAAATTTTAAAATGAGAAACATCAGGTTTCTTACCAGTAAAAGCTTCTTCAGGTGTACTCATGCCAAGTACTCTATGAGGACAACGGTTATACACATAAACCGCAGTATTGCATGCTTCTTCCCACAAATGCATTGGTAGGCCGTGATCATGCAACATCGCTCGTGCTGCACCCATGATCATTCTGTTCTTTCTCTCTGTGACCCCATTTTGTTGTGGGTTATGAGGCGCTATGAGTTCTCTTCGAATTCCTTCTCTATTGCAAAAGTCTTTGAATTCGTTAGAGATGTATTCTCCACCATTATCGCTCCTTAGAGCTTTCACTTGCTTCCCCAACTCTTTCTCCACCAATGCTTTAAACTCACAAAACTTTGAGAATGTTTGATCCTTCTTCTGCATGAAGAATATCCAGCATTTATGAGAAAAGTCATCAACAAAAATAACATAATACCTGTGTTTTGTTGTTGAAGCAACCGATAATGGTCCACACACATCTGTGTGAATTCTTTCCAGGATCACTGAAGCACGATTCTTCTTTTCATGAAATGTGGTATTTACATACTTCCCCAAGGTGCACCCCTTGCACTGATCTAACTGAGTAAGTGTTCCCCTTGGAATACCAGTAGATATTTGCTGCATGATCTTCAAGGCTCCATGATGAATATGGCCCAATCTCTTGTGCCATAATTCACCCTCATCCCGGCTCACCACTTTTTCTGCCTTGCCTATCATGGCACCGCAACCATCTACCTCCAGCATGTAGAGATTCTTAACTCGAATCCCTATCTTCTTGACTTGACCCGTTGCTTTATGTCGCAGGTAGGCTTTTCCACTGCTAAAAACAACATC
>JASDQU010817029.1:37539-51321 GCA_032191745.1 Picea mariana | reverse complement strand
GGGTTAGGGTTTTGGTAATATTCTGTAAGTGGTTGAAGATCCCGAAATGTTTAAATATAGATACAAAAGTATCATACAGGGTGGTTGTTGTTGTTGATTTTATGTTAGTTTTTATGGGGATTACGATCGTTATTGAGTGATTTTTTCGATTATCACTGTTGGCGATACGTGAAGGGTTTTGAGTTGTATGAACCGAGTTTCGTACGCTGTTGAGCAAGAAAGATATGAGTGAAGGTAGATCTGAGGATTAGACTGCAGGCTGTAGAGCCTAGTGTGATCTAGTTCGCCTCACATAGATCTTACCCACTTTTGCAGAGAACTATAAGTGCGCAACGCAAGGAAATCAAGAACTACCATAATACAAGAGCCAAGAGCCAAATCTTTGTGGGTGTAGCCCAGGAGGGGTTGAACCACGATAACTTCTTTCAGCAATAGATGATTAAGATTGATGAATAACCAAATGCCTTGTTAGAATCTGTTTATATTTTGAATTATACGAATGCGATTCCTAGGAACAAGTAGATTACGGTAACAGTTCATAGAATAAGGCTTTAATCAAGAAACCCTTTATCCCCTACTCTGTCCTAGATTGTAAACACCTGAGTCTTACAGTCAACCATCTATAGCTATCTCGGGTGAGATTGCCCAGTACCTTCCGGGCGCTGTGTTGCCTTCTGGTTTACCAGGAGGGCCGATAGTTAGAGGCTTTGTTGGAACCCTGAATGACATGAACCTTGGGTCAATAACCTAGCTAACTTGAGAAGGGAGTCGATGGTTTCGTTGTCGTGTTAAGAGGAATAAGATAAGACTGAGTAGATGAGATAGAGTGGACAAGAACCATCGAAAAAGCAATGAGCCGTTAGAAGGGAATGTGGAGACCTTGGAACCCCACGAGAGAAGAAATCGAGGGTTGGTTGAGAACTAAAGAGCTAGAATTTGGACACAAAGAAAATAGAAACCCTAGAATCACACCACACAGATACCTGGATAAATATGTGTTCACTGATTTACACGAAATCTTTTTCTGTGATTTTCCGCATCTACTACAGGAGTGGATCTTAAGGTTAACAGATAATCACCCGACGAACTGGATTCGACAGCTAGAATGGACTCTAGTACAGATTCAGCAGCTGCAGCAGGTGAACAACAAATTCACCCGCACAGTAGACTTTTGGCTTGACAGTATTGTGGCAGGATTCATCACAGAGTTTGCGGTAGACACAACAAAGTCATATAGCGCAGCCGAGCAAGAATTTCTATGAGGACCTAGAGGGAGGTATATTCGATCCTTGTATACTTCTATCAAGATACTGCTATATAACTGTTGACGGGTGAAATTGACTGCTCGTCAACTGGAGGAGTGAATCCGGTCCGGGGTTGTCTAATTAACCCAAGCCATTTGGATTAATTCACTCCGACGGGTTTTGCGGCTCCGTTGGCCGATCTAAGTCCTAAAGAAAGAAAAAAATAACTAAAGGAAAAACAATAACCTAATAAATAACAATTACTAAAATCTATAAGTACATTTAAATATATATATGTACAATTTATTTAACTGAAATATGTTCAATAACTTTGTATACAATCTGTACAAAACACGAGTTTTAATCTAAACTCGTAAAAAATCAAATATAAATTGGTTACTTTAGCAACAATAATAAAGAAAGTGAAAATACTATCTAATTTTTTTTTTTTGTTTTCTTAGATGTATACGCCCATGACATCAAACATTAAACTGCCTAATTGAACAGAAAATAATAGATAGTAGAAAATGTTCTATATATAGAAAACTTCTATATTGAGTAAGCTAATGAAATCAAATAACAGGCTAACCTGTTATTGCATCCAATGTCTGTTCAATATTGAATATCAAACCACCTTTATCTGAGAAGTGAACCTGCAACAGATCTTGAGATTGCTCCGAATAAATGCGAAACAATAATGCTGGAGATTGAATTATAATAACATGAAGATATAATAAATATAGTCACAGTAATCTTATGATTTGCAAGTAGCTACGATGAGATAATTCTTCTTGTAATAACTTGCATGTAAACATTCAACGGAAATTAGAGATAAATCTCTTAATTCAAATTGTATAGATGATCACTGTGTGTTATATCTGAAACACGATATATGGACAACATATATAAATTGAATCATATCAACTTGCAATAACCATGACGACAAAAGCAATCACAATCTATTATCAAAATGAAATAAACAAAACTTGAATGAAAACATCATACAGAAAAGCTAAAGTTGTAACGTGCATTATATTCCATTCAAGTCTGTGATAAAATGTCCATACTCTTGCCCCAGGCCGAGATGATTCTAATGTTTACAAAATGATATGTTTATATAGGTTTCAGGAAACATAACTATTTCCTGTTGATAAGATCAAATTGGTTTCAAAAAATAAAGGGGGATGCAACCACCCCGATTTCACCAGATATCAAAAAACTACCAACAGTCTAATTTTGTTTATTCAAAATACATAATAGATATGGCTGGGATATCTCAAAAGTGCCTCATATTATCTTTGAAATCATGAGCTCCTTAATTATCCTAAAAACAAAAGAAAATAAGAAGATCTCAGATATGTTTTCAGTCATCAAATCAAACAATTTGAATTTTCTTCACTAGCTACAAAATCTTGCGATTCTGTAGCTAGTTATAATAGCAAATGCAATCTTATTTTATTGAATAAATAAAACAGACTAATCTTAATAATAAAAATAGTTTATTCAATCAAACCAAATATCCTAACTTAAGAATGACAACAATCATGCTAACAAAATCATACCTCTAATCATAAAACCAAATCATATCAAGAAACTTTGGAGTTAATGATAGCTGTAGTTGCCTCTACGTTTTTGAAAATCACATGACCTGTAGTTTTCAAACGCTTCTCTTTCCCTTGGATGATGGATTCAAGCCTGTTGTTTTCGTCTGTTAACATATCAACCTGGTCTCTCAAAGATTTGACCCGTGACTGTAGAAACGGGACATCGGTATAGTATCTGTCGATCCACGATCGACACACATCACATTATGACTGTAAGGAGTTTGCATTAGAATGAACAACATTATGGGTCGGATAATCCTCCACGCGGATGGTAGATTTATCACAGAGCTGGATACCAGGGAACTCTGGGTTATCTTTCAAACAAGGAGGCAAATTATCGACATAGTTATAGGGTCGGTCAGGGTATAACCCGAATGACACAGGGTCTTCTTCAGCAAGGAATTTGTCAATTTCTAAGTCTGAACTTTCTCTTTCTTCAATCATGTTGATTGTGTCTGCACGGGGGTTTGTTTTATTTCGAAGACTTCGAGAAATTAACCGACCAGCTCTTTTGTTTTTGAAATTGACATCAACACTACCTTTTAACTTCTTTCATGTAGGTTTCTTCATAGTTTTAATACAATCCTTTGGATGTGTAACTAGTTGACTGTCCTATTGAATGACCTTAGGGTAGCTCGAAGGTTCGCTGTCAGGGGAAAAATCACAAGCCAGAGGAGATGGAAGAGAGTCTGTCGGGTTCACAAGGGTTCCCTTAACGACTGGCTTATCTACTTCTCCCAACTCAGGGTTACCAAAACCATTTCGCGTAATGAACGAATCCCAATAGTCATTTTGTGACTCTGACTGATGCACGAGGATGATTTTAATCAGGCCATGATGAAACAGACTTGAATTTGACCTTTGTTTCCTAAATCTTTTCCCCATTTTATACAGACTTCTGAGTAGGTAATAAGGCATATTCAATGGAAAACCAATAAAACTCATAAGTAGGCGTAAATGATATAGGAAAACAAGTCTGAATCGTCCCTCACATGTGATGAATTGCTTCACTACAACAATTAAATCATGCCACCTAGTTTTCAAGAATGAAATTGGCATACCTCGATCACAACTAGTTATTTTTCGTGAGGTAAATAGTAAAGTCCAAGGGGCTTCCTCCACTTTCGCGTTTTTGAACCATTTTTGACCAACCGCTGGCAATCCCATGGCTTGACTTAGGAACTCTTCGGTTACTTCCAATTGCACATCACCGATTTTTTCCCTACAACCATCAAAGGGTAAGGCAAACTCTTGGGTGACTTGAAGATTAAAACCCTGAAATTGTTTGATGAAAATATGCCAACCATTCCTTTCCAAATCTTCCCTAGCATTATCATATAAGAGCAGGGTTTGGATGTCATTCGGTTCGACCCTTACTACTGGATCCATACTAAACGGATGGGTAATTAATGCACAACACACAGGTAGGGTTTGCAAAAACGAAACAGAGCCATAGCCCCGAGCTTTATCAATACATGCTGTGATGATTCAAACGATGGGCAAGGTGTTTAATCAAAACGTGTGTGGAGAGTTTTGTGAAACCCGAGATCATGCTAAGGAGTAATGGCAACCTGTACATTGTATGCCACCTTGGTATTGAGTACATGCTAGGACCAAAGTACTCTGAAAACATAAGTGTGCGCATCATATTTTGATTACAAAGTTGGGTAAAAGAATAATCAAAAGTTTTGTGAAAGAAAAGTGATAAAAGATCAAACCAAAATCAATACAAACAATATCAAATGGTGGGGTCTTTCATTTGTCAAGACTATCAATCTCTTGGTCATGTTTATGAGTTGACAGGGTGAAAAACACAACAGGGTGATACTTTCCTGGCAAAGAATTGAACTCCATATTAAATGAACCATTTACTTTCAATGAAATTTTAAAACAACATAGTAACGATAGTTGCAAGTTTTCATGCTTTCAGTCATGAAAACGAAGCATGAATAGATGATAAGTAAAATGCGACGATTTACAACTGTCGTTTAGGGAAAAGCTCATGAAGAGTAATAAAATTTCATAGACCCTGTGTAGGCAGCTTATAGAAATAATAATTATATAATCGTTGCCGACAATGGCAACATGCTGAGAGAAACAATTATCTTTGTCATACGAACAAGTTCAGGTTAGAATAATCAGAAAAACCTCAAATCGAAAACAACCAAAAAGTTGTTTGAGCATCTCAAATAATTATAACACAGTCCAGTTTCAGACAATTTTTATTTTTAAAGAAACAAAAACTGGTGACAATCTTAGCAAAAGAGAGCCACGATGTAAAGTTAAAATCTTCAATACTGTTGACAAGGCCACTGTTTCCAGCAGGCGTCCATAGCCTCGACAGGGGTGTCAATTAACCCACTCTGATATCTGTATCCTGTCAAGAAATTCCAGATCAGAACGAAGGACGTTTAAGGTCAAAACAGAATCCATATCTGAGAATTTTCTTTTACTTGACATTGCTTCGCTGCCAGCGGGTCTGTTCAGTACCCCGACGAATTTATCTTGGTGTCATGCATGTATTTACCCGCTGCCAGCAGACCTGTTCAGTGTCCCGACGGGTTTACAATCACTTTCCACAACTCTCTGAAAGTTTATATTATAGTTTTTAAAGATATTCAATAGAGCGGCGTGACGCTAAAAATTCTAGTTTTTTAACACATCTTGATATGTCACAGACCTTGAATTTTTTTTTTAGCTGTCCTTCATCAAGATCTAGAAATAGTTTATTAATAAAACTGACTTTCAAGAACATGGAGACATCGTTGAGTTCTTCTCTTAAAGAACAGGGACAACGTAAAAATGATTTTTATAGATGGTCGTGAATACTTTCAGCTGCAGATTGAAACCAAGAAAACGCTTTTCAAACAAAAAGTCATCTTTAACAAGGCTACAATTTCAGAGAAATACAACAATTGATGTTTTTACAACTTTCAGCAGTGATTTTCGAGGGGAAGTTTTTCTGTTTTCTTTGTCTTAGCTGGCCCGTGGTGCAGTGATATGTGTTTCAAAAGAAAGACCAATAAGCAGAAATGAGAACCAAAACAAACCAGAAAAGAAAAACAAACAACAAGTAAAACAAAACAAAAAATATTTACAAAGGGTGTATGGGAGCGTCATCATGTAAAGTACTTTTTTAGAGCTTGACCATTCATCGGGAAGGTGTCTGGCTGTCCCTCTAAATTCTGCAAGCGAAAGGAACTGGGATCCAGTTTCTCAGCAATTACAAATGGTCCCAACCACAAGTTTTGAAACTTAGTATGCTCTTATTTTCCCTCATGAGGTTTGTCCCACTTTAGGACAAGGTCACCTACCTCAAAATTTTTGTCAGAGGCAGAATTGGAATCAAACCAGTTTTTAACAATGAGTTGATGTTGATCCAATTTTCGTTTTGCTTGAGCCTTTACTTCCTCTAACTTTAACAAAGCGTTAATTCGACTCTCCAGGGGGGACAATGTTCTTCCTGTACCTTCTGTGATAACTACAGGGATGGAAGAAGGACATGCGGTGGAATAATCGCTTCCTTGCTGTAAATGAGAAAGAAAGGTGAGTTACCCACAACAGTTTTAGGAGTTACTCTGTCAGCCCATATTGCGTTCAACAGTGCGTTATGCCAATTTTTATGGTTTTCGGAGACCGTTCTCTTGATAATTTTAATCAGATTTTTATTAGTTGATTCCACCAAACCATTGCCTTGGGGGTAATAGCTGGCGGAGTACTTTAATTTTATTCCTTTTTCCAGAACAAAATTGCTCATTTCAAGAGATGAAAAATATAAAGCATTTTCAAATACTAGGCATTCAGGGATACCGAAACGAGTGATAATATTTGAATTTAGGAAGGATATTACCTGGCTGGTATTTAAAGCTTTTAATAGAGCAGCCTCGGACCACGTGGTGAAATAATCTGTGGCTGTTATGATGTATTTATGCTACTGCAAGGATGCCGGATTTATTGGGCCTATAATATCCAGGCCCCACTGCTGAAAAGGGGAGTCTACTGAAACTGGTTGCAAAGGGAATGTTGGTTTCTGTATCTATCTAGATGCCTTTTGACAAATCACACACTTGCGGCATAAGGCATGAGCGTTTTTGAAAAGGGTTGGCTAGTAATAACTAGCTCTTAATACTTTGTGGGTGGTGGTGTCTCCACCGAAATGCCCACTAGCTTCCCCTGCATGTAACTCCAATAAGACTTTTTCTGCTTCATCTTTTTCAAGACAACGCATAAGTATTCCATCGAAATTTTGGCGGAACAAAACACCGTTAATCAGCTGAAAAGAAGCAGATTTTAATCTTAGTTCTCTCCTTTTTTTGCGATCAAGGTGACGGGGAGCTGATCCATGTATAAGACAAAATTTAATGTCATCATACCAGGGACTAGTAGGGCTTTGTGCATAGCAGATTTGATTTTGATCTTGTTGATTTGGAATTAACATATCAGTTTCATTTTGTTGTCCTATAGCTGAATCGACAACCAGCTTGCCTAAACCTTGGCCTCTAACAATTTGTGCTGGGGTGATTTCTATGTCATATTCTTGTAAGGATGTGACCCAGTTTGCCCTTTTTTCACCTAGTTCTTTCTATACTAACAAATTTCTGACAACCGGGTAAGGGACAATGATTTTTGTCCTAGATTTCAACAGATAAGATTGAAAGTGTTTTACTGCTTTAAAAACAGCATAAACTTGCTGATTTACTGCTGGATAATTAAGTTCAACTCCTTTGAAGGCTGAGCTCATAAAGGCAATTGGGACTTCATTATTTTCAGTGTTCTTTTGAGTTAGGACAGCAGCGTAAGATCGGTTAGAGGCAAACATGTAGAGGGTGAAGTCTCGCGAAAAATCAGGGCTCATTAGAGAAGGAGCGTCTATTATGGCCTTTTTTATTGAATCAAAAGCCCGACTTCCTAGAGGTCCCCAATGGTATTGTACATCTTTTTTTATTAAGTTTTGTAATGGTCTCACCATTTCTGAAAAGCTGGGGACGAATCTCCTAACAAAGTTTATGTTCTAAGAAAGATTGGATGGACTTTTTTAATGAGGGAGGGGGCAATTTCGAAATGACTTGGGTCCTTTCAGGGTTGATAATCATCCCTTCATTTGATACAATGAATTCGAGGAGCTTACCTTGTTCTACTGCGAAGATACATTTTTTAGGATTTAAAGAAATGCCGTACTTACGACATCGCTGTAGAATAGGTCTTAAATGAGCTAGATGATCTCCTTTATTTTTTGAGAAGATAGTGACGTCATCTAGGTAAACTACTACAGATTGATTGATTAAGCTGTGGAAAGCGACATCCATCGCTCTCTGAAAAGTGGCACCAACGTTTATGAGCCCAAAGGGCATCTTTCTATAAGCATAGGTGCCCCATGGGATACAGAAAGTAGTTTTGAGCTGGTCTGGGGGAGACATAAGGACTTGGTTATACCCTAAAAAACCATCCAACAAGGATAATCTTTCAGAGCCAAATACTTGTTGAAGGATCTACTCCATGGAAGGGACAAGGTAGTTGTCTTTATCAGACGCTCAGCTAAGATTTCGGAAATCGACGCATAGTCGGATTTCACCACTCTTCTTTCTGTCAGGGACAAGATTAGAGACCCATTGTAACATAGTTACCAACTTAACGAGGACTCTACAGAGTTCTCGTTTTTTGGGGGGTCAAGTTTTTTACCCTGTTTTTAAAAATGGTGCTATCGGTAGCACCCTCCTCCCTTTTTAGATGGTTTTTTGATATTTTAAATTTTAAAATCCACAATGTTTCCACATTATTTTTTTAAATGCTTGTCTTTCATGTATTTTCATTTTTTTTCTAATTTTTTTTATTTTTATTTTTTATTCAACGATGTTTTTAGTAATTTTCCCATGCTCCTTTCAATTTTATAAATATTTTTTTCCATTTATTTTTTGAAATTATGTTTTTTCATGTAATTTTGTCTCCTTAATTGATTTATTGTTCCATACTTTTAAAATGTAGTAAAAAACATCATTTTTAACATATTGTTTATCGTTACTTCAATACATAGAAAATAATTGTACTAAAATAACACTATTTTTGAATATTATAACACAAATATAATTAAAAAAAAATTTGATAAATTAAAAAATTAAAAAACTAAGAAAAACAAAACAATTAAAATTAATTAAAAAAAAAAGCAAAAACAAATTTATATAAAAAATAAAATAAAGAAAAACTTAAAAAACCAAATAGAAAAAAAAAATAAAAAAATTAAAAAAACTAAGAGAAAATGAAGAAAAAAAAAATTATGGCAAAAAACACTTAAAAAAAATTAAAAAATTAAAAAACACAAAAACTAAAAACATTTATAAAAACTAAATTACAAATCCTAAAATAAATTTTTTAATACAAAATTATAAAAAAAAAAACTTAAAATTATAAAAAAAATAACAAATAAATTACATTAAAAATCTTTAAAAACTAATTTAAATATTAAATTTTATAAAAAAAAATTAAAATTAATTTATATATATTATATAAACTATATATATAGTATATATAATATATATAAACTATATATATAGTTTATATATATTATATAAAATATATATAGAGTTTATATAATACACATAAACACATATATATGGAAGTGAGAGCATGGGGGCGATGCTTGGCATTGCCCCAGCCCCTGGGGCTAGGTCGTGGTCTCCACGGGACCAGTTCTAACTCGGGGGGGCTGGGACGATGCCCGACATCACCCTATACTCTCACTTCCATATATATGTGTTTATATGTATTATATAAACTATATATACTTTATATAATATATATATATATATATATATATATATATTATAAAACTATTTTTAATTTTTTTATAATATAGAAATGATATGTAATTTTTTTTAGAAACGATATTTGCCGTAGATTGTGAGGTCATTTTTTTTGTACTTCGAGAGTGAGTGGGACTCTTCATCCCTTCACAGGGGGCATGTTGTTATTCAAATATCTTAATATTCATATTCTATAAAGTGTTTTTTGCACTTTGAAATTAAAATTTAATAAATATTAGATTTTTTTGTATACTACCTGGAATTTGAAATTAAAATTTCTAATTTAATTAAAATTCATTTTCTAAATTGAAATTTCTAATTTAATTAAAATTCACTTTGAAAATAAAATATGTTAAATATAATAATAAGTAATTTTTAAAATGTAGTTTTGGTGAAATGTTTTTTTAATAAAAAATTGCATTTATTTATGTATAATTTTATTTTAATAATTAGTTTTCCATAAATCTTACATTAAAAATTGTATATTAATGAAACATTTATATGTGAATTAATTGGTTTTGACTTTAATTTATTTTAATATTAAAATTTGTTAAGCATTTTAGTATTTGCTAAATATTTTTCTATATATTTTGTAATATTAAAATTTGTTAAACATTTTAATATTTGTTGAATATTTTTCTATATATTTTGTATTCATTTTTTATTTATTTATGTTTATTTTAAAATTATAATTTATTAAACATTAGATTTTCTTTAGTTTATGGTTTTTTTTTAAAATTTTAAAATTTTTTTAATATTTTGTTTAAATTTTTTTTTTTTTTTAAAGTTTTTTTAGTGATTTTTTAGTGTTTTTTAATTTTTTTTTTTTTAAAGTTTTTTTTTAGGTTTCAAGCGTTTTTTTCCTTATTATTTTTTAAAAATATAAACCATTTTTTTAGATCACTCCGTTTTTTTTTTAGAAATTTTAAATTTTTTTATTTTATTTTTTAGGTTTCTTTTTTCCACTCCTTTTTTTAATGTTTTTCTTTCTTGTTTAATTTGGGTTTTGAATATTTTTATAAATGTGTTTTTTTGCTTCATTACAAAAAAAAAATTTGCAATTTTTTTATTTTTATTTTTATTTATTTATTTTTCAATATAAATTAAAAAAAAAAGTTAATAAATAAACTTTAAAGTGTTCATTTTGTATCCAATTTTGGTTTTATTTTGGCATAGGGATCTATTGTCAAAACCACGGTTTCAATTAGGTTGTAATTAGCTATAATTTTAACATTTTGATTTTTTTTTAGTTAGCGTAACTTTTTTATTTAGGTGTTAATTTTAAGGTTTTTTTGAGCTACTGTATGAGTTTTGAAGGCCATGTTTGAAAAATGTTGTAATTTGACTCTGTTTGAAAAAATGGTGATGCCGGTAGCACCACTTTTTCATTTGGGGGTTGATTTTCATGTTTTTTATGCAAAAATGTGGGTTTTTTGGGCCAGAGTTCTCGTTTTGAGGTCACAGTTTTCATTAAGTTGGTAACTATGTTTTGTGTGTGCCTTATTGAAAAGATTATTTTAGTGTTTAGGAGTTTGTTTAATTCCTTCTTGACTGTTGGTTTGAGTTTTGAGTGCATCTTCCTTAACTTTTGTTGAAAATGTTGGGTCTGGGGTTTCATGGGAATAATGTGTTGTATGATGTTAGGATCAAAGGTTTTTAACTCGTCGTATGTCCAAGCAAAAACATCTTTGAATTCCTTAAACAACTTAATAAATGCTACATTTTCTTGCTCATAACACATCAACCCCAAATTGATGCACTGTGGGTTGTCTTTAGTTCCCAAATTCGCTTTTTCATGTGTCAAAGAAGAACTATTTGTTTTACAATTCACTGATTTTCTAAACTTATTGTGAAGATCATAAATTTTTTCTAATCTAACCACAGATTTCGGGATAGAGTTTACCATGTCTGATGCAGATTCCGGGGATCTTGGATCTGGTATTACCGTAAAGTCGCGAAGATTTTCGTCATGGGTACCTTCGTCGATCACTGTGCCCTAGAAAGTTTCTTCCATATGTAGAAAACTGATGATCTGTTGATCGTCATTGAAGACTCTCGAATTCGTGATGTTGTCCGGGATGGATGGTCTGAACAACAATTCGACGGAAAATGCATTCGTAGATAGGCCTTTTGCAGGAAAAAGTTTTGAAGCGATGTTAGCTAACAAATCAGCTTCAAAATTATTTAATCTAGGAATAGAATTTATATTAAACGCAGAAAACTTGTTCATCAAATTCCATACCTCGGTCTGATAGCTTTTTAGGTGCAGAGATAAACAGTGGATAGAATTTTTTACCTGTCTAACCACTATTTCTGAATCACAAAAAATAGTCAAATTCTGAATGTTTAAATCTAGTGCTTTTCTGAGACCTTGCAGGAGTGCCTCATATTCGGCCGTGTTGTTTGTACATTCGAATTCTAACCGGCAAGCAATCAAAGTCTTGTTACCTGCTGGATCAATGAACACACACCCCGCACCAGCTCCTTCCTTAGATTTTGACCCATCGAAGTAAAGAGACCATATTTGATTTTCATCAGGTGCATGTGACCACTGGGAGAAGGCTGTTGATTGTGTGCATGTCATAATTTCAGATTGTTGTTCCGGGTCAGTGATGGTAGAAGTTTCGGCCATGAAATTGCTGAAAAAAATGTCCATCCCCTGTATTTTAGGTGAATTGGCAGAAGCAGTGAATGGTTCATTGGGATCATTTAAATCAGTTACCGTGAACTTAAGATAACGTTCACGATTTACCTTGATTCTGTTAGGCTTTCCATTCTCGGGCGACCATAAGTGAGACCAATCCATTGCAAAATAGCCATGTAATTGATCTGACCAATCTCTACTTAAAAACAAACCATATACTTCTGGGATATCTACAACAATGATATCAATCACTTGATGGACTTTAGGATTAGATGCTAATCTAATAAGCACATTTTTTAATTCGCCTATCACTTTAACACTAGTTCAAGCAAGCTGGATAATTTTCAAGTTGGACGGTTGAACTTCGGCATTAATTTTTCGACAGACAGACCAAGGCATTACGTTAGATGATGCCCCTGAATCTACCATACAGTTATGTACATTCCTATTGAAAATTTCAAAAGTCAACAAAAAGGGAGGGACATTTCTGCGAGTATTAATAGTAGAAGTTTGTTATTTTTTAATCGCAGCCCCCGAAGCTAGTTTATCTACATTTGTTACACTATTTACAGTAAAGTCTCTTTTGTCATGAGGTTCGGATGTCATTTTGGCGGAGGCCTTTTGAGGAGTTTTGGGGCTGTTTTCAACAACTTTGTTTCTGTTTGGATTGTTGTTTTTGCTGTTTTCCGCAATATTCTGTAGCATCTTTTGCAAAAGAAAAGAGAATTTTAATAATTCGTAAACAAAAATGTTATCCCTAAGTTTTTTTAAATCCTCAATCAAATCATAATTTAAACTTGGGGCTGCTGAATTCTATTTAGTCTCAATTGTTTTAGACTGTGTTGATGGGCGAAATTGACTGTCCGTCAACTGGAAGAGCGAGTCTGGTCCGGGGTTGTCTAAATAACCCAAGCCGTTTGGTGTAACTCGTTCTGACGGGTTTAATGGCTCCGTTAGCCAATCTAAGAATCCTAAAAGAAACGAATAACAGAGAGAAATAACTAACTAATTACTAAACACTATATATATATGTACATATGCTCTAATGTAACTGTAGTAGTTGTATTTAAGAAGAAGATATACAAGTCTCGTTTATTTACATGATTTACAAGATGCAAGTTTTAATCGAAACTTACGAAAATCAATGGAAAAATGATTGCTTCTAGGAAGCAGATAAAGAAATCACATAAAAATATTTATTGTTTTCCTTTTATAAATTTAAAGAATCTTGCAAAAAAAGTTAATAAAACATGAACATGTGGATAGTCAAAGCTTAACCATACATTCTAGTTTCAATGATATGTAAATGATAGAAAAAAAACAAAGAAGCTATCATGTCAGTGAATTAGTGAGGTATATCCAAGCATCTGCATGAGTGGTGAACATCTAACTGCCATGTCCAAGAGAGAAATCTGCAATGAACCTTATGACTGTTTTAAATAAATTCAGAACATGTATTGGCAGCATAGGTTTTAATGACAGAAAATGAAACA
>JASDQU010817029.1:21465-34639 GCA_032191745.1 Picea mariana | reverse complement strand
AGAATATGATCTGGATCCGTAGGATTTAAGGTAAGATCAATACCTCTGAGTTGTTCCCTGATATCAGATAAGTCTAATGGTTGGTTCAAAGGTCGATCTGGTTGTCTGATATGGGCTAAGGCACTGTGCGTTCTTATGAGGGATTGGCGAACAATTTCTTGTATGTTGCCACCTGGGGGATTTGGAGTTACTGGTTCAACGGTGATCCGTGGATCGTCATTTGATGTGGTTGTTGTTTGAAGGACAATGTTGTCGTCTGAACGACTTCTAGTTACTATAGCTGAGCGGGTAGGTGGGGGAGGAGTCTTGCGACCTCCTCGTGCCATTAATAGTTTTTCGGCCCTCCTTCTAGCGCCATTTGTTGACAGGAAAAATTGACCGCTCATCAACTGGAGGAGTGAATCCGATCCAGGGTTGTCTAATTAACCCAATTCGTTTGGATTAATTCACTCCGACGGGTTTTGCGGCTCCGTTGGCCGATCTAAGTCCTAAAGAAAGCAAAAATAACTAAAGAAAAAACAATAACCTAATAAATAACAATTACTAAAATCTATAAGTACATTTAAATATATATATGTACAATTTATTTAACTGAAATATGTTCAATAAACTTATATACAATCTGTACAAAACACAAATTTTAATCTAAACTCGTAAAAAATCAAATATAAATTGGTTACTTTAGCAACAATAATAAAGAAAGTGAAAATACTATCTAATTTTTTTGGTTTGTTTTCTTAGATGTATACGCTCATGACATCAAACATTAAACTGCTTAATTGAACATAAAATAATAGATAGTAGAAAATGTTTTATATATAGAAAACTTCTATATTCAGTAAGATAATGAAATCAAATAACATGCTAACCTATTATTGCATCTAATGTTTGTTCAATATTGAATATCCAACCACCTTTATATGAGAAGTGAATCTACAACAGATCTTGAGATTGCTCCGAATAAATGTGAAACAATAATGCTGGAGATTGAATTATAATAACATGAAGATATAATAAATACAATCACAGTAATCTTATGATTTGCAAGTAGCTACGATGAGATAATTCTTCTTGTAATAACTTGCATGTAAACATTCAACTGAAATTAGAGATAAATCTTTTAATTTAAATTGTATAGATGATCACTGTGTGCTATATATGAAACACGAGATATGGACATCATATATAAATTGAATCATATCAACTTCCAATAACCATGACGACAAAAACATTCACAATCTATTATCAAATTGAAATAAACATAACTTGAATGAAAACATCATACAGAAAAGCTAAAGCTGTAACGTGCATTATATTCCATTCAAGTCTGTGATAAAATGCCCATACTCTTGCCCCAGGCCGAGATGATTCTAATGTTTACAAAATGATATGTTTATATAGGTTTCAGGAAGCATACCTGTTTCCTGTTGATAAGATCGAATTGGTTTCAAAAAATAAAGGGGGATGCAACCACCATGATTTCACCAGATATCAAAAAACTACCAACAGTCTAATTCTGTTTATTCAAAATACATAATAGATATGACTGGGAGATCTCAAAAGTGCCTTATATCATCTTTGAAATCATGGGCTCCTTAATTATCCTGAAAACAAAAGAAAATAAGAAGATCTCAGATATGTTTTCTGTCATCAAATCAAACAATTCGAATTTTCTTAACTGGCTACAGAATCTTGCGATTCTGTAGCTAGTTATAATAGCAAATGCAATCTTATTTTATTGAATAAATAAAACAGACTAATCTTAATAATAAAAATAATTTATTCAATCAAACCAAATATCCTAACTTAAGAATGACAACAATCATGCTAACAAAATTATACCTCTAATCATAAAACCAAATCATATCAAGAAACTTTGGAGTTAACGATAGCTGTAGCTGCCTCTAAGTTTTTGAAAATCACATGACCTGTAGTTTTCAAACGCTTCTCCTTCCCTTGGATGATGGATTCAAGCCTGTTGTTTTCGTTTGTTAACATATCAACCTGGTCTCTCAAAGACTTGACCCGTGACTATAGAAACGGGACATCGGTATAGTATCTGTCGATCCACGATCGGCACACATCACATTGTGACTGTAAGGAGTTTGCATTAGAACGAACAACATTATGGGTTGGAGAATCCTCCATGCGGATGGTAGATTTATCGCAGAGCTAGATACTAGGGAACTCTGGGTTATCTTTCAAACAAGGAGACAAATTATAGACATAGTTACAGGGTTGGTCAGGGTATAGCCGGAATGACACAGGGTCTTCTTCAGCAAGGAATTTGTCAATTTCTGAGTTTGAACTTTCGCTTACTTCAATCATGCTGATCGTGTCTTCATGGGGGTTTGTTTTATTTCGAAGACTTCGAGAAATTAATTGACCAACTCTTTTGCTTTTGAAATTGACATCAACACTACCTTTTAACTTCTTTCCTATAGGTTTCTTCACAGTTTTAATACAATCCTTTGGATGTGTAATTGGTTGACTGTCTTGCCGAATGACCTTAGGGTAGCTTGAAGGTTCGTTGTTAGGGGAAAAATCACAAGCCAGGGGAGATGGAAGAGAGGCCGTCGGGTTCACAAGGGTTCCCTCAATGACTAACTTATCTACTTCTCCCAACTTAGGGTTACCAAAACCATTTCATGTAATGAACGAATCCCAACAGTCATTTTGTGACTCTAACTGATGCACGAGGATGATTTTAATTAGGCCATGATGAAACAGACTTGAATCTGACCTCTGTTTCCTAAATCTTTTCCCCATTTTATACAGACTTCTGAGTAGGTAATGAGGCATATTCAACGGAAAACCAATAAAACTCATAAGCAGGTGTAAATGATATAGGAAAACAAGTCTGAATCATCCCTCACGTGTGATGAATTGCTTCACTACAGCAAGTAAATCATGCCACCTAGTTTTCAAGAATGAAATTGGCATACCTCGATCACAACTGGTTATTTTTCGTGAGGTAAATAGTAAAGTCCAAGGGACTTCCTCCACTTTCGCGTTTTTGAACCATTTCTGACCAACCGATGGCAATCCCGTGGCTTGACTTAGGAACTCTTCAGTTACTTCCAATTGCACATCACCAATTTTTTCCTTACAACCATCAAAGGTTAAGGAAAACTCTTGGGCAACCTGAAGATTAAAACCTTGAAAATTTTTGATGAAAATATGCCAACCATTCCTTTCCAAATCTTCCCTAGCATTATCATATGAGAGCAGGGTGTGGATGTTGTTCGGTTCGAACCTTACAATTGGAGCCATACTGAACGGACGGGTAATTAATGCACAACACACAAGTAGGGTTTGCAAAAATGAAACAGAGCCATAGCCCCGAGCTTTATCAATACATGCTTTGATGATTCAAACGATGGGCAAGGTGTTTAATCAAAACACGTGTGAAGAGTTTTGTGAAACCCGAGACCATGCTAAGGAGTAATGGCAACCTTTACATTGTATGCCACCTTGGTATTGAGTACATGCTAGGACCAAAGTACTCTGAAAACATAAGTGGACGCATCATATTTTGATTACAAAGTTGGGTAAAAGAATAATCAAAAGTTTTGTGAAAGAAAAGTGATGAAAGATCAAACCAAAATATATACAAACAATATCAAATGGTGGGGTCTTTCATTTGTCAAGACTATCAATCTCTTGGTCATGTTTATGAGTTGACAGGGTGAAAAACACAACAGGGTGATACCTTCCTGGCAAAGAATTGAACTCCATATTAAATAAACCATTTTCTTTCAATGAAATTTTAAAACAACATAGTAACGATAGTTGCAATTTTTCATGCTTTTAGTCATGAAAATGAAGCATGAATAAATGATAAATAAAATGCGACGATTTACAATTGTCGTTTAGGGAAAACCTCATGAAGAGTAATAAAATTTCATAGACCCTGTGTAGGTAGCTTATAAAAATAATAATTATATAATCGCTGCAAACAATGGCGACATGCTGGGAGAAGCAATTATCTCTGTCATACGAACGAGTTTAGGTTAGAATAATCAGAAAAACCTCGAATTGAAAACAACCAAAAAGTTGTTTGAGCATCTCAAATAATTATAACGCAATCCAGTTTCAGACAACTTTTATTTTTAAAGAAATGAAAACTGGTGACAATCTTAGCAAAAGAGAGACACGATGTAAAGTTAAAATCTTCAATACTGTTGACAGGGCCACTGTTGCCAGCAGGCATCCATAGCCTCGACAGGGGTGTCAATTAACCGACTTTGATATCTGTATCCTGTCAAGAAATTCCAGATCAGAACGAAGGACGTTTAAGGTCAAAACAGAATCCATATCTAAGAATTTTCTTTTACCTGACATTGTTTCACTGCCAACGGGCCTGTTCAGTACCCTGAGGAAGTTACCTTGGCGTCATGCATGTATTTACCCATTGCCAGCAGACCTGTTCAGTGTCTTGACGGGTTTACAAGAACTTCTCACAACTCTCTGAAATTTTATATTATAGTTTTTAAATATATTCAATAGAGTGGGGTGACACTGAAAATTCTAGTTTTTTAACACATCTTGATATGTCACAGACCTTGAATTTTTTTTTTAGCTATCCTTCATCAAGATCTAGAAATAGTTTATTAATAAAACTGACTTTCAAGAATAGGGAGACATCGTTGAGTTGTTCTCTTAAAGAACAGGGACAACGTAAAAAAAGATTTTTATAGATGGTCGTGAATACTTTCAATTGCAGATTGAAACCAAAAAAATGCTTTTCAAACAAAAAGTCATCTTTAACAAGGCTACAATTTCAGAGAAATACAACAATTGATGTTTTGACAACTTTCAGTAGTCATTTTCGAGGGGAAGTTTTATGTTTTCTTTGTCTGAGCTAGCCCATGGTGCAGGCATATGTGTTTCAAAAGAAAGACTGATAAGCAGAAATGAGAACCAAAACAAACCAGAAAAGAAAAACAAACAACAAGTAAAACAAAACAGAAAATATTTACAAAGGATGTATGGGAGCGTCATCATGTAAAGTATTTTTTTAGAAATTGGCCATTCACCGGGAAGGTGTTTGGCTATCCCTCTAAATTTTGTAAGCGAAAGGAACTGGGACCCAGTTTCTCAGCAATTAAAAATGGTCCCAACCACAAGTTCTGAAACTTAGTATGCTCTCCTTTTCCCTCATGAGGTTTTTCCCACTTTAGGACAAAGTCACCTACCTCAAAATTTCTGTCAGAGGCAGAATTGGAATCAAACTAGTTTTTAACAATGAGTTGATGTTGATCCAATTTTCGTTTTGTTTGAGCCCTTACTTCCTCTAACTTTAACAAAGCGTTAATTTGACTCTCCAGGGGGGGACAATGTTCTTCCTGTACCTTCTGCGATAACTGTAGGGATGGAAGAAGGACATGCAGTGGAAGAATCACTTCCCTGTCGTAAACGAGAAAGAAAGGTGAGTTACCCACAACAGTTTTAGAAGTTACTCTGTCAGCCCAGATTGTGTTCAACAGTGCGTTATGCCAATTTTTATGGTTTTCGGAGACCGTTCTCTTGATAATTTTGATCATATTTTTATTAGTTGATTCTGCCAAACCATTGCCTTGGGGTTAATAGCTGGCGGAGTACTTTAATTTTATTCCTTTTTCCAGAGAGAAATTGCTCATTTCAAGAGATGAAAAATAGGAAGCATTGTCAAATACCAGGCATTCAGGGATACCGAAACGAGTGATAATATTTGAATTCAAGAAGGATATTACCTGGATGGTATTTACAGCTTTTAATGGGGCAGCCTTGGACCACCTGGTGAAATAATCTGTGGCTTTTATGATGTATTTATGCTGCTGCAAGGATGTCCGATTGATTGGGCCTATAATATCCAGGCCCCACTGCTGAAAAGGGGAGTCTACCGAAACTGGTTGCAAAGGGAATGCTGGTTTTTGTATCCGTCTAGATTCCTTTTGACAAATCACACACTTGCGGCATAAGGCATGAACGTCTTTGAAAAGGGTTGGCCAGTAATAACCAACTCTTAATACTTTGTGGGCGGTGGTGTCTCCACCGAAATGCCCACCATCTTCCCCTGCGTGTAACTCCAATAAGACTTTTTCTGCTTCATCTTTTTCAAGACAATGCATAAGTATTCCATCGAAATTTTGGCGGAACAAAACACTGTTAATCAGCTGAAAAGAAGAAGATTTTAATCTTAGTGCTCTCCTTTTTTTGGGATTAAGGTGACGGGGAGCTGATCCGTGTATAAGACAAAATTTAATGTCATCATACCAGAGACTAGTAGGGTTTTGTGCACAACAGATTTGATTTTGATCGTGTTGATCTCGAATTAACATATTAGTTTCATTTTGTTGTCATATAGCTGAATCGACAACCAAATTTCATAAACCTTGGCCTCTAACAATTTGTGCTGGGGTGATTTCTATGTCATATTCTTGTAAGGATGTGACCCAGTTTGCCTTTTTTTCGCCTAGTTCTTTCTGTACTAACAAATTTTTGACAACCGGGTAAGGGATAATGATTTTCATCCTAGATTTCAATAGATAAGATTGAAAGTGTTTTACTGCTTTAAAAATAGCATAAGATTGCTGATCTACTGTTGGATAATTAAGTTCAGCTCCCTTGAAGGATGAGCTCATAAAGGCAATTGGGACTTCATTATTTTCAACGCTCTTTTGAGTTAGGACAACAGTGTAAGATCGGTCAGAGGCAAACATGTAAAGGGTGAAGTCTCGCAAAAAATTAGGGATCATTAGAGAATAAGCGTTTATTATGGCCTTTTTTATTGAATCAAAAGCCTGATTTTCTAAAGGTCCCCAATGGTACTGTACATCTTTTTTTATTAAGTTTTGTAATGGTCTCACCATTTCTGAAAAGCTGGGGACGAATCTCCTAACAAAGTCTATCTGTCCTAAGAAAGATTGCATGGACTTTTTTGACGAGGGAGGGGGCAGTTTCGAAATGACTTGGGTCCTTTCAGGGTCGATAATCATCCCTTCATTTGATATAATGAATCCGAGGAGCTTACCTTGTTCTACTACGAAGACAGATTTTTTAGGATTTAAAGAAATGCCGTACTTACGACATCACTGTAGAACAAATCTTAAATGGGCTAGATGATCTCCTTTATTTTTTGAGAAGACAATGACGTCATCTAGGTAAACTACTACAGGTTGATTGATTAAGCCACGGAAAGAGATATCCATCGCTCTTTGAAAAGTGGCACCAACGTTTATGAGCCCAAATGGCATCTTTCTATAAGCATAGGTGCCCCATGGGGTACGGAAAGTAGTTTTGAGCTAGTCTGGGGGAGACATAAGGACTTGGTTATACCCTGAAAAACCATCCAACAAGGATAATCTTTCAGAGCTAGATACTTGTTGAAGGATCTGCTCCATGGGAGGGACAAGGTAGTTGTCTTTATTAGACGCTCGGTTAATATTTTGGAAATCGACGCATAGTCGGATTTCACCACTCTTCTTTCTGACAGGGACAAGATTAGAGACCCATTGTGTGTGCCTTACTGGGAAGATTATTTTAGCATTCAGGAGTTTGTTTAATTACTTCTTAACTGTTGGTTCGAGTTTTGAGTGCATCTTCCTTAACTTTTGTTGAAAAGGTTGGGTCTGGGGTTTCATGGGAATAATGTGTTCTATGATGTTAGGATCAAAGGTTTTTAAGTCATCGTATGTCCAGGAAAAAACATCTTTGAATTCCTTAAACAACTTAATAAATGCTACCTTTTCTTGCTCAGAACACCCGAACCCCAAATTGATGCACTGTGGGATGTCTTTAGTTCCCAAATTTACGTTTTCATGTGTCAAAGAAGAACTATTCGTTTTACAATTCACTGATTTTCTGAACTTATCGTGAAGATCATAAAATTTTTCTAATCTAACCACAGATTTTGGGATAGAGTTTACCATGTCTGATGCATATTCCGGGGATCTCAGATCTGGTATTACCGTAAAGTCGCGGAGATTTTCGTCATGGGCACCTTCGTCGATCACTGCGCCCTAGAAAGTTTCTTCCATATAAAGAAAACTGATGATCTGTTGATCGTCATCGAAGACTCTCCAATTCGTTATGTTGTTCGGGACGGATGGTCTGAACAACAATTCGACGGAAAATGAATTCGAAGATAGGCCTTCTGTAGGAAAAAGTTTTGAAGTGACGTTAGCTAACAAATCAACTTTAGAATTATTCAATCTAGGAATAGAATTTATGTTAAACACAGAAAAAATTTTCATCAAATTCCATACCTCGGTCTGATAGATTTTTAGGTGCGGAGATAAATAGTGGATAGAATTTTTTACCTGTCTAACCACTATTTCTGAATCACCAAAAATGGTCAAATTCTGAAAGTTTAATTCTAGTGCTTTTCTGAGGCCTTGCAGGAGTGCCTCATATTTAGTTGTGTTTTTTGTACATTCGAATTCTAACCGGCAAGCAATCAAAGTCTTTTTACCTGTTGGATCAATGAGCACGCACCCCACACCAACTCCTTCCTTATATTTTGACCCATCGAAGTAAAGAGACCATATTTTATTTTCGTCAAGTGGAAAGAACCTCAGATGCATACAGGGTACAGGGAGAAATGATGACTGGGCAGGCAACACTGCAGTTCACTCAAGCCCCAGCACCATACAACCCTGTGCAGCAGCAGTATAATACTGCACAACAACCTTATAATAATGTGCAGCCACAGTACAACCTAGCACAACCTCAATACAATACCGCGCAGTATAATCAGGGACCACAATATAACGTGCCACGAGGTGATCGCGCAGCCTATAGAGGAGCAAGACGAGCCAAAGGAGGTTTCAGATGTGGGAGAGGACCAGTCACATGTCACAATTGCTAGAAACTAGTACATTATGCATGGGAATGCCCACTACCACTAGCGACCTGTATGTATTGTCATGCATCGGACCACGATACAGAGGAATGTTCGACACTACTCATAAATATCCAGGAAAAAAGGAACCAAAATAACCATAATGTTCAGTGGATTTCAACCGAAGCAAGGGATGACGGACGAAACATCAACATAGTCACTCGAGGAGGAATGAAAACAGGAAATGATGTAGTTTCGTAGGACCCAGCACAGAACCAATGGGTAAAGAAGAACCTTGACCCCAAGAAGCAGTTCGACGCGCAAAAGGAAAAGGAGATATTTACAGAAGCCCGACAAGAATTCCAGAAGGAGGACATAGTGTTGACTTCACAATAGAACAAGGAAGCTCCAGAATATGACATGTCACCATCATTGGACCATACCAACAGAAAACAACCTAAGGAATAAGTAAGTACTATCAAAGAATTTTTGCAATCATGCATCAAAATGTTAAGTGATCCTTCATCTATCAAAGTATTGGAAAACATCCTAGAGAAATTTAGCAGCGAGATGGAACAAAAGCCAGAACTAAAAACTATCAACCACCTACACACAAGAAGAAGAACAAGTAGAGAATTTAGAATCAATGCTAATATTGAGAATTTCAATATGGGAGATATTATACTAGATCTAGGATTCGAGGTGAATGTACTACCAAAAACCACATGGCAATGCATGGGAGAACCTACATTGGGATACTCAACTGTTCAATTAAAGCTAGCAAATCAACATAGAGTCCTACCAATAGGTAGACTGAAAGGAGTAACTGTAGATCTAGATGGCGTGCGCACTAAGGTAAACTTTGAAGTCATCGAAATAGTAGATGGTACAACACCTTACCCAGTGTTACTTGGTCTAGATTGGGCGTTTGACAACCAAGCCATAATTAACTTGAAAACTAGAAAAATGACATTTGAGTCAGGAGACTACAGGGTTATAGCCCCACTCGACCCATTAGAAGGCGAGAGGTTCATAGAACCCACTTGTCTAGATCTAGACGAAATCGGCTAGACATACAGAACAACTGCACGCGATGCAGACTATATAAACCCAACTGCAGACAGGGTACTCAGTTGGCGGAGCATTACTTCATGCACAACAGACTCAGACACTAGGTTAGAAAACTAGCAACAAAGACTACACGAAGTATCCACAAGAAGGTGTGCAAGAATAGACCGCGCAGTAAGATGGCTTGGCACAGAAATCAGAGAACCACCCATTTTTCATGGGCTAAATGATTTGGAAATTTTCTTGACACAATACGAAGATGAAGTATTAGAAAACCAGAGATTATTAGCACTAGATTTAACACTAAAGGCTACACCCGCAAGATGGTGGGGTGCGCACAAAGAGACTATCAGAGATTGGTACCAATGCAAATGATTACTGTGCATAAGGTTCAGCATAGAACAAATATGGAAAAACCGACAGAAATATGATGGACTAGGAATACCAATAGGACACTTGGAGGCATGTAAAACACTATGGAAAATGACACCACCAGAAGAATGGTCTCACCACTTCATTCATACTTTAGAAGGCATACCAACGAATTGGTATATAGACCAGGAAATGCGAAAAAGGAACCAAGACATGGGCGACACTCCAATAGAACTTTATAGTCACTTTCTCATTCGAGCATGAGAACCCCAACATAGACACGGCCCTAAAATGGATCAGAGATGTCATATTCATTACATAATCAGAAGTGGAAGTTATCACAGAGGTACAACAACGGAATAAGCAGACAGTCAAGGAACTGTTGTCATTCTACCATGTACAGGAGGAAGCACCGGATGGAGATGATCCGCGCGATATTTAGATCGAAGAATTCGAAGGTGAGAGAGATGTGGAAGGACCACCCTTAGAATCAAAGGTCATCTCTGCGCCAATCAAGATCAAGAAGATTAACATAGGGACAACTGAGTATCCCAAAATGGCCAGCATTGGAGATTACTGGGACGAACAGACACTAGAAAGAATCACATAATTGTTGCATGAATACAACGACCTTTTTCCCATGACCTTTACAGAGATGAAAGGAATAGCTGGAGAATTAGGAGAAATGAAGATACCACTCAGATCTGATGTGAGACATTAAGATAGCACAAGAGGATAGACACAAGACCACATTTACGATAGAATGGGGATCTTATCAGTACATAGTCATGTCGTTCGGACTGAATAATGCACCTGTGATATTCTCTAGAGTGGTCATTGCATCATTTAAGGAATTCATCCACCAATTTCTCGAAGTATACCTAGATGATTGGATGGTTTATAGCCTGTTAAAAAACCATGTGGAAGTTTTATGCCTGATGTTAGAACGATGCAGACAATGCCAGATATCACTGAATATCAAGAAATGCATATTTGGAACACCATTTGGGATACTACTGGGACACATAGTATGAAAACAGGGTTTACTAGTGGATCTGGCCAAAATCGCAGTCATTGTTAACCTACCAGCACCAAAAATAGTTCACCAACTAAGAGCAACGTTAGGACATACGGGATATTATAGGAAATTCATCAAAGGCTATGCATAGATTACAACTCCTATGGAAAAAATGTTAAGGAAGGATACCGAGTATCAATGGGACAACGAGTGCCAACACGGTTTGGATATCCTGAAGGAAAATATGGTCACCGCACCAATATTGGTATTTCCAGACTGGGATCACCCGATAACATTCACAAGAAGGAAATTATCAGACTCATAACATAATTATAACATGACGGAAAGAGAAGGCTTAGCTATGGTTTACGCACTACATAAATACAAACATTACCTATTGGGAAAATACGTTAAGATGTTTACAGATCACTCAACCTTGAAATACCTAGTTAACAAGCCAGTGTTGGGGGGGAGAATCTATCGATGGTTACTACTATTTCAAGAATTTGACTTCGAGGTAATACTCAAACCAGGAAAACTGAATGCAGGGCCTGACCACCTATCGAGGGTCACAAATGGAGAGGAACCAACAAATTTGGAAGACAACTTTCCAGATGCATAGCTCTTCTCAGTACAGATTGCTGACGATTACTTCACAGAGATCATCCTGTACTTGAGCATAGGTGTTGTGCCACAAGGATATACAATTGTGCAGAAGAAGAACTTGGTAGTCCACGCAGCTGACTATCAATTGATTGTAGGGAATCTATACAAAATGGGCACAGATAGCATCGTATGAAGATACATACTAGACCACGAACGACCAAGAATTTTAGCAGAATCCCACAAAGGAATAGCAGGAGGGCACTATGCAGGAAAAGATACCATGTGGAAGGTACTACGCGTAGGATTATGGTTGCCAATGATACATAGAGACTCGAAAAAGTATTGTCAGCAATGTGATGTTTGTCAATGGGTCAGCAAACCCAATAGAAGGGACGAGCTGCCACTATGACCGCAAGTGACACTTTAGGCATTCGACAAATGGGCAATTGACTTTGTGGGACCCATTAACCCACCCGCCAAGAGAACAGGGGCGAGATATATTATCACCACGACAAAATACTTAACAAGATGGGTGGAAGCCGCACCAGTAAAAGATTGTAGCACAGAGACAACTGCCCACTTTATTTTCGAACAAGTAATTACTAGATTTGGGTGCCCAAGAATTTTGATGAGCGACCAAGGAACGCACTTCATCAACAACACCATCGGAGTGATGCTTGAAGATTTCAAAGTTCATCACCAAAAAATCACACCGTATCACCCACAGGCTAATGGCATGGTAGAAGCCTTCAACAAAATTCTAGAGAACGTCCTGACAAAGATATGTAACATCAACAAGGACGATTGGGATCTCAAGGTACCAACAGTTCTATGGGTGTATAGAACCACATGCAAAAAGTTGACAGGTCACACACCATTCAAACTCGTCTATGGTCAAGAAGCAGTAGTGCTGTTAGAATTTCTAATACCCAGTCTACGTGTAGCAACTATCACACAAATGACAGAACGAGGTGCAGTCCAGGAATGACTAAATCAATTACTGTTAATGGAGGAAGACCGAATCTTGGCGATATTCCATCAAAAAGTACAAAAAGCGAGAGATAAAGCATGGCACGACCGCCACATCAAGAGAAAGATGTTCAAGAAAGGAGATCTAGTATTGCTCTATGACAGTAAAGTGCTGCAGCACCCAGGGAAGCTGAGGATGCATTGGCTAGGACCATATGAGGTAAAAGTTGTCATGGATGGAGGAGATGTACAGTTGAAAGATATAGCAGGTGCATACCTTAGAGGAATTATCAACGGGACTCGACTGAAGCTATACA
>JASDQU010817028.1:0-17535 GCA_032191745.1 Picea mariana | reverse complement strand
ATATTATTGTAATAGAGCGCTGCTCGATTGGAGGTTGCCCCCTCGAAGAGGCCTGTGAACATTGCTATCTGATTCAAAGTGCTATTTCTGTTGCTATTTCGTGAATCATTTCTGTGTATTGTGAATATTATGCTGGATATTTTACTGTTATTCTGTTATTTCTAGGATTTCGTTTCTGTTCTGCATATTTTATATATCTGGTATCTTGCATTCTAGACCTACATGATCATTTCGGATCTTCTTGGACCTCTGTGAAGGTTTTGGATCCTCTTGAATCATTCCTCCCCATTGGAAGCCTTTTGGATCACCAAAAGTTTTGATTACTCAACAGCTAAGTGAGGGTAAATATCCCTCACCTTCCTGATCTCGGTCCACTTTTATTTTCTTGGTTTTACCCCTTTAATACCTACTCGAAGATATTCCACATCACCTCGTTGGGAAGTCATGATTCTTCTATCGAGAATAAATCTTCCTATAGCTTGTCTAAACGTCGTGGAGAAAAATCATCAACTCTCAGAACCTGAATACTTTCATATCCATCCATAATCATAGGAGGCTCATAAAGTTTCAAATTCTCAGCATTTACCACTGAATACATTTGCATGTAGTATGGTAGATATAAACGAAAGGCATTAGTACCAATCTTCTCTAAGATCTTGAATGGATCATATCAGATTGGCCTAAGCCTTTTACCTTCACCTTTCATTCTACCCTTTTGATATGTAACCATACTTGATCACCAACTTGAAACTCATGATTAACCCGATGTTTATCATTCCTAGCCTTGTATTTGTCTCAACTCTTCTCCAATTGTTCCTATATTTCTTGATGTACCTACTGAATCTTTTGAATGAATATTTCAACTTTATCTATATCATCCTGTCCATTCTCTTTACTTGCTTCTCCAAAATAAAACTCCATAGGTGATTTAGGAAAGTTCCCCAAACATACTTCAAAAGGATTTCTTTGAGTAAATGAATGCATGACATGATTGTAAGCATGTTGTACATAGGTAAATCGTTCATCCCACAGCTTAGGATGCTTGCTACAATATCCTTGAAGTAGATGTACCATTTTTCTTTTTACCACATTTGTATGTCCATCTAGTTGTGAATGAAAATTTGTGCTCTTCTTCAACTCAGTGTCCATCAACTCCCATAAATGAGAACAAAACTTCCCCAAAAAGAAAGAGTCTCGATTTGATATAATATATGTAGATAGTCATTCAGTTGTGACATGTTTCTTGCATGGAATTAAAATACACATCTTACTGAATCTATTCACAATGACATATAAGAGTTGTCTCGAACATCAAACCCCCCCCTAAAAAATCCATGGAGATACTTTCCCATGGCTGAGAAGGTATTAGAAGTGGAGTATATATAATCCCAACTTTCTATTGCTAGGTTTACTTGTGGCACACATAACACACCCTTTTACATACTTGGAAATTATCTCATTCATTCGAGGCCAATAAAAATATCTCTGTAAATGTGCTACTATCTTACCAACCCTAAGATGACCAGAAATGAGATTTGTATGAGCTTCTTGAATTGCATTTACTATTTAATCTTTAGGTATACAAAACTTTCCAAGATGATATAACAAATTTGCATGCATATGATAATCTAGCTACTGATTTCCATGAATTAAATCCATATATGCATCTTTAAAATCATCATCCCTTATATATTGTTCAAAATAACTTTGATGAACTAATGGATTATACCTTAATATTGTAGATGCATTGATCACTAGTATTGACAACATATCTGCAACGTTGTTATGAATACCTTTCTTATATTTGATTACCAAATGAAACTATTATAAGAAACCCAACCATCTGAAATGTCATAACTATTGTAGCTTGGTCTGTGATAGCAAATATTGTAATGGTTGATGATTTGTATGAATTATGGTCTTTTTCCCCATTAATTAATGCTTCCATTTCTTCACACTTTGTACCAATGCATACAATTCCTTATCATATGTTGGATAGTTAATTATTGCTTGAGTGAAACTTTCAGAATGATAACATATAGGTTTACCTCGTTGCATCAAGACTACTCCCATGGGATATCTGCTTGCATCAGTTTGAATCTCAAATGTCTATTGTAGAACTGGAAGAGCCAAAACTGGTGCGATGCTTATCTTTTCCTTCAATGTCCCAAAGACTTTATGTTGCTTGCCTCCCCATTGAAATACATGTTTCACACTTATTAATGCATGCAGAGGAGCTGCTATGAAACAAATGTTAGCAATGAATTTCCTCAAGTATCGTGCTTCTCCTAAGAAGCTCCTGACTTCTGTCGAAGTGGTTGGCTTGGGCCATTTCACAATAAATTATACTTTTGTAGGATCCATCTTTATCTCACCATTCCCTACAATGTAACCCAAATACACTGAGAAGTTTTTCCAAATTCACATTTAGAAAACTTAACATACAACTTCTCCTTCTTCAAGAGTTTAAAGACTACCTTGACATGCATTATATGATATTCCCCTCTTCGACCGAAGATCAAAATATCATCTAAGTAGACAATGGAAAATTTATCTATGTAAGGCTTGAACACATCATTAATTACCCTCATAAATGTAGCATGTGCATTATAATCCAAATGGCATTACTAACCATTCAAACAAGCCCTGCTTTGTCTTAAAAACAATTTTCCATATATCACTTTCTACAATTATGATTTGATGGTAACCACTTCTCAAGTCTAGCTTAGTGAAGTAAACAAAATTCTTTAACTGATTCAATAAATAATCAATTTTGGGAAGAGGATAACGGTTCTTTACCGTAATCTTGTTTAGCGCTCGAAAGTCAATACACTTCCTCCAAGTGCCATCTTTCTTCAGAACTAATACAATAGGAGATCCACATGGAAAGGAACTTGGCCTTATGATTTCTTTATCGAGTAACTCCTGAACTTGCTTCTTTATCTATCCATTCTATGGCACTGATGCCCTATACATACTAATGTTAGGAAGAGGATTATCCTGCTAAAAATAGATTTCATGTTCAACCTCCCTCTCAGGAGGCAACCCGGTAGGTTCCTGAAATAACTCATCATATTTAGATATGATTTTGACCAACTCTTGTTTATGATCTGGATCACAACCAGTTAAAGCATCAGATATCTCTTCTTCTTTCTGTTTCACTATCATGAGAACAAAATATTTTCTTGAATTCACGAGTATCTTCATTTGTCCCATGCCTTGTCTAAGATTTTTCCATTCCATAATTGTTGTTTCACATAAGCCAATGGATAAATTTTTTTTCCAATTGTAACAATAAATTCATCCGAAGAAGAAATTACAGTACCGTATTGAACAAGATCAACTTGTGTCTTACTCTCCCACCATATCAAGGTTGTACTACCCAGATGAAGAGTATCCAATTGTATATTTGTAGTGTTTTCCACGATCCTTTTCACCCTACAATATACCTCTATCTGCTTGATCCAATTGTCCAAATTTTCTACATTCAATTCTCCATCATAAATTGGCAATTCAAACTTAACATCCAATTTTAATAAAGGAAAATTATTAGCATGAGAAGTCTTCTTATTGGACTTCTTCTTATGTAAATAATTTTCACTTGTGGATGATGAAGATGGTGAGGATGGTTCTGAAGGTCCTCCACCTTCACCTCCTCCTTCATCTTTAACTCGTTCAACTTTCTCTGATGTATCTTCTTCCTTGGCTTTCTTTCGATCCTCATAGATTTATTCTACCATGGATTTCATTAAATTAAAACCCTCAAAGAAATCATCTTCAGAGTCACAAGGACCTAATTTTATTGGTGAAGTCATCTCTTTTCTTATAGTAAATCTTCTCAAACCAATCTCTATATTATAACTTGAAAGTTTTCCTTCTCCTCGCTTGGATTTGGACCTTGTAAATATTCACTTGCAAGAACTTGTCAAAACCTTTTCTCTGATACCAACTTGATCTGAAAAATACTTAGATGTTGTATTCTTTAAATACACATACACATCTACTTGATCTTTGAAATAATAATGATCATTTTATTGTTTTCAATATACATGTGAAATTACCTATCAATCCAAATTCACTTTAATGATAAAAAAAACTTGCAATATAACTAAGAGAAATAGAACAATACCAAAATCACATACACAAGTTTGTCAATGGAGTTCACCCAATTTGGGATACGTCTCTGGTTTTTCTTCCAATAGAGACATATTTATTAATCCTCAAATGTTATTGTTTTACAATTACCTCTTTACACATTGCTCAAACTCAGAAACAAAGCACACCATCGAATTCCTTGCAAAATTTCAAGAAAAATGAGTATAAAGTTCACAAAATTCCATCAACGAACCTCTTGGAATGCATTATGGTGCAATCCCAAGGTATTGATACCTATGGCACTAACCTAGAGACCCAATCCATACTCTAAAAACTTGTGTCCTTACCTCCATCCACATGCCCATTAAATAGGGGGTCGGGGTTAAACCACCACCCAAAACTTTGGGCAATCATTAAATGTTTTGTTGCTAGCATGCCTTAATAAGAAGCGCCCTTAGTGCATTTGGTTAAAACGTTGTATTATTATATGGTGGGTTGCGGGGTCAAACCTCATCGACCATGCCATATATAGTATTTTGTTACAACCATATATTATAAATGTTCGTTATGGTAATAGTTTAATATGCTTGTGGATCATGGAGTTACTTGTAGGTCACATGGGATAGAATATAAACCAGGGGTTGGGGGATTATCCCTCAACCCCTTTTTCCTCCCATTTAAACACTTCAACAAACATAAATACATGTGGCACTATATATGGTTAAGTCACATGTGCATGGTGTATTGGTGAGGTCGTTAGGTTGTTTGGCAGGAGACCTAGGTTCGATCCTCCAGGCTCCAACTAAAATTTTAAACCACCTTATCCATAAACGACCAATGAGAGTCTTCCATGTGGCAACCTCTCATTGTTCCATCATTTCCATGTGTCAACATAAAATTAGTCCACATGTGCCATACAAATGCCATGTCACATGCTTAGTCAGACGTACGGTGTGCCACATGGAAATATAAGATATTTCCACATTATCATCGTACGGTTATACGATCATGTCATGTGTCACCATTTCAATGGTGACACGTGTCACCTTTGACCCCTTTGACTTTTGACTTTTTTCCCTGATGACCTAAACTTTGACTAGACATATTTATTGCATACGAACTCGGTTTGAGGTCATTTTTGTATCGTTGGAAAGATATCGTCGAGCTCTGCACATTGATGTTCTCTTTGAGAACATTTGAGATGATAAAATTTTAAGTATTTTTGTATCCTTTCGGACCTCTGTGAGCATTCCATATCCTCCTAAATTAGTGGAAGTTGATCCAATCATGAGCTAGAATATGGAAGATTGGGTTGTATCCAATCTTCGGAACCCAGTTCTCATTTATCCACCCTTTTAAGGAGACATGGCCAACTAACTTATTTATGAACCTACCGACCATTGTCCTCCCGAGTAAGTCTGAAATCACTCCAATTTCAATGTCATCCCATATGACCATCCTTCTGTGCTCAGATTTCACCTTCCAACATCTTTATCTTTTTTCATCTCTCGGCCTTGGATAAGCCTCTTTACTCTATACTCATTGGATCCCTACCAATGCATGCATCACTAGAGTGGATTTTTGGTGCATGTCGTGAAATCGAAGGATATGAGGGTTAAAAATGGAGGTTCTTCCCTACACTAGGCACTGAGAATGATCTAGATTCAACATTAACTGCCTTATATTCCTTCAGATCCTCTCCTCAAGATGTCATCCTCTTGCATGTCTTAGAGAAAGATCTTGATGGATTCAATGTCTCCATAGACAACATGTCATAGGTTATTTTAAGCCTTTGTATATGATTGGACTCATTGTCTGAAAATAAACATGACTCTTGATCCTCCTTGGGATCATAATAGTCCACCAGTCCACACATATTGCTACTTGTATAAAATTTAATGGATCAGGAATAAACTATTGTAGGGTACTTTCGAGACATGGAGGAACATTTCACTTACCAAAACACCTCCCGTTAATTGGATATGACTCCACTTATTTTAGGAATCGTTTATACCATTATTTTTTCCATCATTGCTCATAGACTAGGTTAAGCCTGTCACTTCTGCTCCATACACACAAGCTGCCATTGTTAGGGATTTTTCTCGAATTAACCACCATGTAAGTTATTGGAAAAGGATGTCTTGAATGTTGGGTGAGGGATTCTATGTGCATGTCCTCATCTATACACAAAACCAAAATAAATCTTATAATAATAAAATACATAGTTTTTTATTAAAAAAAATTATCTTCAAATTTACTTCAAAATTAAATGATATTCTTGATCCAAACTATTATATTTTTTCATTATTCAAAATTGGACTTAAACCAAGCTTAAATTTTTTTTCAAACATTGTATTTATTTAGTAGTACTATCATATTTTTTAAGTGGGAAAATGGGAATGACTAAGTAATTTAAGGGAGGTCTTCATATTAATGTTGTTAATAAGAACCATAAAGGTATTGCAATTAGAATTATCTTATTTGACATGATGATGACCTCCTACCATCCATGACTCCAAAAATGGTGATAGGCCTATGTGTTTTGAAATGACTACAAGTAAATTATAGTAGACTCAAGGACACTAAAAACTTTAGAAGCACATTTATATATTTTGGTATTTAAATTTTTAGAAATACAATAATATGGACATATCAAGAAAAAAACCTAGAGTAAATATTTATAGTAAAGAATGAGGGATACAAGATATACTTTATGTAGGGAAGGTATGTGTGCTTTTTTTTTCAAGTACCCACAACAACATGGAATGTCATTGGAACACATGTTTTTTCTTTTGTTTTAGCATCCTAACCTCACTAACCCCCTAAGTAGATAGACTACTATGTGTTTCTATGTATGGAGACCATCATTAGTAAATAAACCCTATGTAGTAGTGTGAACACAATTATTGTAACAAGGATTATTAGAAGGTTCCACCTACTAGAAAGTTCATTCTCTAGAATGTTCTTAGGGGATAGAAAGTACTATATAAAGATGTAGAATCATTGTAAAAGGTGTCTTGGAAATAATTTTTAATATGATCTCTTCTCTATTAGAGGTTTCCCCTTCAAAAAGGCCAGTGAACATTGCTTCCATATCAATAAAAGTATAATGTTTTGGTTCATATTGTCGATTGTGCATGAAATTATATTTACGTCTGAAATATATATGAGTTATATTTGTGATTTATATTTTGAATAGTTCTCTTTGGAACATCACAAGTGGTATCATAGCTCTTTCCTGGCACAATTATTAGAGCAATTTGTTTTCTAGGATAGAGATGTGTTCCAACATCTATAAATAACATAGAGATATACCATTAAGAAGGTAAGTCTATAGTCAAGGAAGCATACACACATGAAATACAAGAGTTTTTACTTGGTTAAAAACCCTTGTAACCCTTTTTTGGTACCCCTTCAAGTAGTACCACATTAAACAACACCTATATACATAATTCACTTTCATGTACTATTGGGTATATCAGAAGTCCTGTATATATCCAGAAACCATCCTTAGATCAGTTTCTTGATCGCCTAACTATTATAGTAGAATCAAGAACAATACTCTCAAATATTACTCTCTCGTACATGGGTAATCAATTAGTGTGGCTAAGGGTAAGGTTGAACTACCTTAGTTAGATCCCTAATATATTGTGTTGGGTACTATTGTTGGACCTCACAAGTGTATCAATGAGTTATAGAAAAGGGAAATCCATTGTTCTTAGGACCCTTCTATCCCTACTCCTTGTTTCCAGTCTAAAAAAATCTAAAACAAGGGGATGTGTTGAAATTTTGAGCATTCAATCACTAGAAACCATGCTTCTTGCTTCTAGTTCGATAAGTTCCTACACAATATTAAATATTAAAGGTACCCCTCTTGCATAAGACTTTTTTTATGTGGACACACTCACCCCATTACTAACTACCTATCTCAAAAGATCCAGAAAGTCACACTGATCACATTCATACAACTCTTGAGTAAGTATTTCTTTGTGGACTTCCTATCCCCTTTGCACCACACCCATATCCCTAGCCGCACCATCCCATCATCTTTTTTCTTGTGTAGCCCATCTGTATGGAAACCCGAAACCAATATTATGGAAACCACATTAATAAATTGGAAAAGTTATGTGATGAGTTGTAAACCAAACTCAAAAAATATCAAGCTACTACTAATCAAAACATTGCTACAGTTAATGACCAACTTGCTATATTTGATACCAAGCTAAGAAACGGGATGATGCACCTGACTAGTTTTCTAAATTTATTACACCAAGAGGGATTTGAATCATCCCATCCCATGGAGATTCACTCTAACCCATTTGTTAATGATCTACACCTTCCTAAAGTGGATGTGAATAAATTTGATGGTGCAGACCCCACTAGCTAGGTCACTCAAATGTGACATTATTTTTCACTGCATGTTATCACTAATGACTTAATGAAACTTATTTTTGGTGTCTTATATTTATATCCCAAGCATGGGTAATGGTGGAAATGACATAACAATTCACACATAGGTTATATATTGCTTAGACTCAATTTGTCATGGATCTTTATGATTGTTTTGAAATATATACTCATCATTTGGGTTGCTTGAACAAGCTTAAATAGTCAAGTACAGTTGATGACTGCATCTATTCTTTTGAGCAACTATCTTTCTGCATCAAAGGAATGTCAGATATTTTTTTGAGAATGTTTTACTAGTGATATGAAGGAATAAATATGTGATCAAGTCCTAATGTCTTTCCCTACCACTTGGATCGAAGCACTCATAGATATAGGGAACACAAATAGGCGGTTACTACTCAAACAAAAAAACTATCCTTTATTCCCATCCTCATCCCACCATTTCCTCTCTCCCCTCCCCTCCTCTCAAGATCCAAAAATTAACTCAGGATGAAATGGAAGAATGTCAACTTAAAGGCCCTTATTACAATTTTGATGACAAATATTTTCCTAGGAGCAAATGTAAGGAGAAGAAACTTTTTATGTCCATTTCTTAAGACATTTTAGAATATTAGGGTGATTCTCTCCCTCAAGAACCTATACCTTGGCTAGATTATTACATTCCTCCTTCTGATTAACTAGATGTGGAACCTCAAATCTCCCTACATCCCTTGATTAGTATTTTAGCTCCCCAAACTCTTAAATTAATTGGCTACATCAAGCACTATAAAGTCATTAAATCCTAATTGATAGTGGTAGCACTATTAACTTTATTCATCATTGAGTCACCCAAGAGACACATTTCTATATCCATGTAGTGAACAACTTTCAGATCATGATTTCTAATGGAGGATCTATGAAATGTGGGGGTCATAATGAAAATGTGCACCTTCAAATTGGTGATTATTATTTGAAATCCCACATGTTTACCATTGAAATGGGTGGTTGTGACATTTTTTTCGGTGTTGAATGGTTGTGCACACTAGGTCCCATCAACATGGATTTCAAGGAATTATACATGAGTTTCCGTCAATTCAAGCACCATTATACTTTCCAAATAATTATTGTAGATTATCTTGAGATTGTCATCTCACACTATATAGAAAAAAACCTCAAAAAGGGTCATTCTATAATTATCATCTAGTTGTATGCTATTCAAGCCTTTAAAACCCCTTCCAAACTCATTTATCCACACATGCAGTTCATCTTATCTAAACATATATCAGTTTTTGAAACCTCCCAAGGCCTACCACCCTCCCATGGTTCCCATGATCATTCCATTCCACTCATACATGGTAGCCTCCCACCCAATGTTCACCCTTATTGCCACCCATTTTCTTAGAAAAATGAAATTGAAAATATTGTTCAAGAATTGTTAGTTGTGGGTGTCATCCACCCTAGTACTAGTCCTTATTCATCTCCTATTGTAATGATACTAAAAAAAGAAGGAACTTGGTGCATGTGTCCTAATTTTCATAGTCTCAACATAATCAACATCAAGGATAAGTTTCCAATTCTAATAATTTATGAAATTTTGGATGAACTTAAAGGTGCCCATTTTTTAACCAAACTTTATCTTCATTTAGGATATCACCAAATTTTTATCAAAGAGGTTGATATTACCAAAACTGATTTTCACACTCATGAAGGCCATTATGAATTCTTAGTTATGCCCTTTGGCCTTTTCAATGCACCCTTCACCTTCCATAGTCTCATGAATCATATATTTCAACCCTCTCCATGTCATTTTGTCCTTGTCTTTTTTGAGAACATCCTAATCTACTACAAAAATTGACAAGCCCATGTTACCTATGTAGACTGGCTATTACAACTCCTTTCTCATCATCAACTATTTCTCAAAAGGTCCAAATGTGCCTTTGGCATATCCAAAGTTGAATATTTGAGCCATATTGTTTGTAAGGTTGGTGTATGAGTGGACCCAAAGAAAATTGAAGCAATGAAGGATTGGCCCCATCCTATAACTCTTAAAATTTTATGAGGTTTCCTTTGTTTAACAGGGTACTATAGAAAGTTCATCTAGAACTATGGAAAAATTGTAACTCCCCTCACTACTTTACTTAAGAAAAATGATTTCACTTGGAATGCAACTATAGATCAAGCCTTCCAGGATTTGAAATATGCTATGTGTACAACCCTAGTACTTTCTCTACCCAAATTTAGTAATAATTTAGTTCTGGAATGTGATTCCTTGGGAAAAGGCATAGGTGTAGTTCTCATGCAAGAAGGAAGACCATTGGGCTTTACTAATAAAAACCATTTTAACCAAAACTTGGGCAAGTCCACCTATGAAAAATAAATGTTGGTCATTTTCCATGTTGTGGATATCAAGTTTCCTTACTTTCTTGGGCATCCCTTTCATATTAAAACTAATCATCACAGCCTCAAATAGTTTTTTGATCAAACAATTTCATCATCGAAACAACATAAATGGGTTCCCAAAATGTTAAGATATGATTATGAGATCATATAAAAGAATGGAAAGGAGATTGTGGTAGTTGATGTTCTCTCTAGAAAGTATGAATAAGAGGCATCCCTCTTTTCACTCTCCTTCATTGAAGTTGATTGGGTGAATGAAGTCGATAATGAATGGTTCATTGATTCTAATATTTCTAGCCTCATTCAAGAACTTCAACATGATTTTAATGCATCTCCTAGCTACACTTGGAACAATGATGAGCTATATTTTAAATGGCATTTGTATTTGATCACACAATATAATTTTGAATGCAATATGCTATTTGAACTCCATGCATCACCAACAATATGTCATTCTAGCTTTCATAAAACATATGAATGGATCAAACGTTCCGTCTTTTAGGAAGGTATGGAAAAAGACATCCACACTTTTGTGGTTGACTACAATATTTTCTAATGGCACAAGGGAGAAACATTGAAGACCCCAGGTTCACTACAAGGTTTATATATTTTTCCTACTATATGGAAAAAAAATTCTATGTACTCCAAAGTGGGGTTTCCCAAATATGGCAATAAATCATTGTTATGGTTGTGGTTGATCGAATTTCCAAAATATGCTCATTGTTTTCCCTCAAACACCTCTTTGAATCTTCCATGATTACTCAAGTCTTCATGGATAATATCTTCAAACTACATGGTATACCAAAATCTATTGTCATGGACTCTCATCCCACTTTCACTAGTAACTTCTAGCCAAAATTGTTCAAGCTACAGGGCACCCAAATGAATCTTAGCACTTCCTATCATCCCTAGACTGATGGTCATATAGAAGCTATCGATAAGTATTTAGAAACATATTTGAGGTGCTTCGCTTCATAATGACAGTATCAATTGATTCAAAATATAGGTAAGTACATTTCATAACTAAAGAGAAACAAAATAGTTTTATTAAAATTCATAGAGGAACAAATGCATTCTATAATGTGCATGTAATAGAAATAAAGTATTTTTAATTAATTAGAAATTAATTACTAGTGAACCTATGAATCAAGGAGAAGAAAGAGGAAAAATGAATTCAAATTCAAATAGAAGTGTGGGAAAATAAATTAGGGTTGTTAGATATTAAAGAGGGTTAATAAGTAAGAAGAGTAGTAACTACATGTGCAACCACTTGTTGGCAGCCAATTCAATTTTTTCTATTGCCCTATAAGATGCCTACACCTATGTCTTCTGAACTTCAAATTGTCGTCACATTTTTCAAATAGACGATATTTTCATTTCTTGTGACACTTGCAAATTGGTTTTCATTTAGTTTTCACTACTGTAAGCATGAAAACTCCTCCATCGTTATTTGAACTGTCATGATCCTTTTATTGATATTTTGAATGGCACTTACCTTTGGATCATCATTATGTGGTTGAAAGGATTTTCGAACTATTCCTATTTGCCTATTCTTACTTTGATTGCGCAATTTGATTTTATTAAAGTGGTAAGGCATTGAGCATATAGATTTATATATTTTTAGACTTGCCTAGTCATTGAATTACATAGGGGTCATGGTTTATTTTTTGTTTTTTATATATATATAATGTGATCCTTATGTTAAAATTTATATATCTCTTGGCTTGTCAATTTTATTTGAATTCAATTGGCTTAATGTTTTAAAGTTTTGGTTACAAACTTATACGATGGCGCATATTTAACATTTGGGTTTGATTCCACGTTGAATGACAATGGTTGGAAAAACTATAGCAATGGCGTGTTGGTATACCACTCATCGTTTGATTTTTTTGGTTGGACGAATAGTATGGTTTTTGAACTATGTTATGATTGTTTCAACAGAGGGTTAATTCGCCGGTTGTACTTCACCATTACTATTATGCATGACGGTAAGTGATTCCACCACCCTCGCATGCGCACATTAATGCTTCCCCTTTGATCGTTCATAGTGGTTAGACCGAATGACTCTGCTCCTGTGTGCTGGTGTTTTCGAACCAAACCCTTACCATGTGCTCTCACCATGGCTCTAGTCGTGAGGGCTGACCCGAATGGTAGCCAGGCTCTGTTGATGTTCGACAGTGCTCGCAGTGACCTCGAGGACAATGGGTGGCTCCCGTTCATATAGAAATTTGATGGTTTTAACCTCTGCGTTGCCCGAAAATTCGCATTGACCTTTGATGGTTGTCGAGCCAAGGTCGGCGATGTTCAATTACAAATTGACGAGCAGATTGTAAGTCTTGCTACGGCTTTGTCTGTCACTGGACAACTATGGTCCAAGAATTGCAAGCTAGAAGAAGTCCCTTGGACTTTTCTCTTCCAGTCGCGTAAGGTTAGCTCCTGTGACAAGCGTTTTCACGTGACCCTGCTGAAACAACGATGGCATGACTTATTGATGATTATCAAGTAGTTTATCACCTGCGAGGGTCGGTATGGGTTTTTTTTCTTACACCACCTTCATCTGATTATGGTTTTTATGGGTTTGAGCTCAATATGCCATACTATCTACATAGAATCCTATTCAAAATTTATAAGAAATACAAAAGGAACTAGGCTGATAGCATCCTCTTTCACTATGGGATAATTAAAATGATTGTTGTTTGTCATTTGGGGTTACACCGAGACTGTTGGAACGATTTCCTTGCTCGCAATAATTTTGTGGATTCGAACCCACCACAGGTTGACAAACCTGTGGTGAGCGAGGGTAAGACTGTACCCCCGGTACCCTACAGTATTATGTTACCTAAACCCTTACCCGACTCACCTATCGACCTACCCCACTCTGTGACCAAGAATGTTGAGACTGATAAGCCTTTGGGCGAGAAGCCTAAAGCCAAACCTACTGCAAACGCCAAAGGCAAAAAGAATGCACATCTAATCTCTCGAATGGTGAGGAACAAGCTAAAACCCCCTGTCAATCCTGACCCTATCGTGTTAAGCGAGGACTCTGATTCAGAGGTTGAACGTTTTTTGGCAAGTGAGTATCCCTATTCGAAAGGTTTGTGTGTCGAACCCTCATATGACTTCGTGTCAAACCTACCACCTTGCTTGCAAAATGACCCTGATTACCCTGGCATTAAGCTTCCATGTAAATCCCCTAGTCATTCATCCAAACCCTCTCCTGAACCTGCAATGCCACCCTGTGATCAATGCGACTCATGGTTGGAAAGATATTATCTTGATGTGTCTATGCTACAGTCTAGAATTCACTATATGGAGGACCAAGTTGCACGGCTTACCAGTCAAAAGGCTGAGTTGCAAGCCACTGATAAGAAACAGAGGACAACAGGTTCTATCTTGTTTAAAAATGTGGAGTTAGCTACAGCGGTCATGAATTCAAAATTGGCATAGTTTCAGCAGCCTCACAGGTATGTTCTATCACTTGTTTATATAACGAATTTGAATTCTTGTGGATAACTCTGTTTACAGCATTGATTGGCTTTGTCACATCATAAGCTTGATATACATAGCTATGTTTGACTGAATGGAATTTCATTTCCCAGTTTAGCTTCGATTAGATTTAATCGATTTGATTGATTTGGTATGGATTTGAGTTGTTTGATTTAGCCAAAATGAATGCTCTACTATCGATTGAAGTCATTTATATCTATTTTAGATACAAGTTGTTTCTCATATTTCGATTCTGAACTTAGTTGCATTTCGTTTTGATTTCGGTATAACGTATATGCTATGATTGGTAACAATTGTGATATGGTTAATTGTTACGGTTTTATTTCCATATGAATTTCGACCAACTCGAATACAGTTTGGATTGTTTTTAATATGATTCTGTATAAATTTACCCAAATCGCGAATGTATTCAATTCATAACAGTTACGCTAAAACCCATCCTGTTAATTCTTATTGGTTTACCATTAGCTCGGTTATGATTCGGTTGGATTTGTAATGACAATGAATATTCAGTTACAATTTGATTTGTAAAACGAGATTGGATTCACTATTATTCTATATTAAACTCAGTCACGATTTGTTTCGATTATTGCCCAGTTTACGATTATCACTTCTGTCGATCTGATGGTGGTTGTGATCACTATCAATTGATCCTGTCTGTTGACTGTATAACGCTTAGCGATCGAAATCTATGGAGAATTTTAGTTGATACTGTTATGAATGTCTTATTTACCCATGATCGTAACAGTCTTTCCATCTTTGTATTCAATTAAAATGACATGAATCTTATGCTACATTATTATAGCCATAACGAATGGATTATGATTATGTTGGATTAGATCGTATCACACATGATATGACTGACTATGGATTTCATTTGATATGAAACAGTCTTGTTACTGTTTGACCCGATTTTATCGTAACCATGAAACAGAGTATTCTTACCCCTGTTTCGATTAAATCACTTTTGATTATGTTTTATATTGAATAATAAAATCATTTGAATCATTAGTGATTCGTTTTCAATGTTTATTGAAAGAAAATTGGATTTGATTCTTTTAAAAAGATTTGATTTGATTTCTATTTGATCCTGTATGCTATTTTAGACTAGCTACAGAATCAGATGATTCTGTAGCTAAGTCTGTAAGATTAGATTTTTATTGTTTTGTTAACAAAATATCTTTCTAACTTGATATTTTTGGTCTATTGCAGATAAATTCGAAATTGCAGTGGATTTGATGAGCAGTTAGGGGATATTTCGAATATTTCACTTGCATTTTAGTTTCCTAGTTTAGTCGATTTTGGGATATCTCCCAAATTATGTAAAACTGTTTGATATTATCCACAGGGATGTTTTACCCTGTGGAGAGACTTATAAATACCTATCATTTTTGTAATAATGATCATCCTCATTCGTGGGAGAACAAGGATATGGAGTTTTAATATAGACTGAGGCAGAATTTGGTGTTTTGTTACAGCTTTAGCTTCTCATTATATCAATATTTTGTTTCATGTTGTGTATATCAATTTGTAATTGGTTAATGACTACTTTAGCTATCTTGATCTTTTGCAAATGATATAATTTATTCACTGTAATCCATATCTGATTTCTTCTAATATTTAAAAAACATAGCAATTGCTTAGTTCAGTTTGTGAATGACAGATTTCTCTTCTTCATGAGTTGAATCATAAAATATAAGTTTTTGCATAACAGGTTTCCCTTATTTCAGAGATTTATAAATCATATAATTGTTATGATTTTTTATGTCTTGTTTGTCCTGTAAAATAACTCAAAGAGCAGCACAGCCTATCGTTTACGAGAAGCTTTTGGACTAATCGGTGCGAGTTTACTTCCTCCGACCAGCTTCGAAGTCATCATACACAGGACAAACTGGGAGCGTTTCCAGGTCAGTTAGTCCCTTGTTTGTTTACTGTTTATTGGTAGTTTAGTTCAGATATTAGTTTAGTTAGATTTATAGAATTAGTATATTAGATTGTTTAATTTCAATAAATATATTAGATCGTTTAATTTCAGTTAGTTTCATTTCTTATTTATAAAAATCAAAAAGAATATCTCTCTGTCTTAGGACAGAAAGCACATGAGTTTTACAGGTTTTATTCAAATCTACAAGTTGTGTATATTGTATATTTGTGAATAAGTTATAGTATAACTAATAATTAGACGATTAATTATTAGAGTTAGTGTAATAGTAATTAGTAGATTGTATATAATAGTTAGAGTAGTTTATATTTAGTTTTAGTTTAATTTAGTAGTTTGTTAGATTAGTGTATTAGTTTGTTTTTAGTTAATTTGTTTTATTAGTTTTAGTTAGTTTTAGTTAGTTTTATTTGTTTTAGATAGATTAGTTAGTTTAGATTAGTTTTCTATTTGGTTTTCTTAAGACCTTAGGGCGGCCAACGGAGCCGTTAAACCCATCAGGGTGGTTCATTCCAAACGGCTTGGGTTATTAGACAACCCCAGACTGGTTCCACTCTCCCAGTTGACGGACGGTCAATTTCGCCCGTCAACACCACTCAAATAGGAAAAGAGGAGGAGATCAAGGGGATGTCTAGGAGTAAAAATAGGAAGTATAGTAGATGGGTGAGGATAAATCACTATTTTATATTTTTAAATGAGGAATTACTTGTACACTTATGCATATGAGTTAAGTAAGAAGAGTAGTAACTACATGTGCAACCACTCGAATAGGAAAAGAGGAGGAGATCAAGGGGATGTCTAGGAGTAAAAGTAGGAAGTATAGTAGCTAGGTGAGGATAAATTACTATTTTGTATTTTTAAATGATGAATTACTTGTACACTTGTGCATATGAGTTGTTGGAAGATTGGTTGTTGTCATTGATGTCAACCCTAGTCATGGGTTTTGGACCGCAAGATTGATAAAAGTATTTGGACATGAAGGAAAATGCACATGCATATACAACACCCATGAATGGATAGTATACATCATGTTGTTTCCAATGGTATGTGGCACGTCATGTGGATCATCATGGTTGAGGAGAAATGAATTTTTGAAGATGACAAAGTGAATTGAAGAAGGAAGTACATGTAGGCCCTGAAGATAATTAAAGAAAAGAATTACAAAATAAGAAAGTGTCAGGTCGGCCCTAATGTTAAAATGAAGTGACATA